>JACEGR010004691.1:0-83705 GCA_014170235.1 Listronotus bonariensis | reverse complement strand
AAAAAAATCATGGCTTCTTTTACGAGACAATTTATTCTCTTCATACCTATGCACAATAGTTCTGTTATTATTACAGAAGTATAGGTGGGGTGTCATGGTTAGTTACATCTTTTTAAATTCCTTAATTAAACCCAAGACTCAATATACAGTTTATAAATCCACTTAAGAGTTCTGTGCCCACCTTTAGGGTACCAAACAAGAAGAAATAATTATGCATTTTTGTCGAAGTGACCAAACCAGAAAAAGAGGGTGAGGTCAGGTACAATTTCATTAGGTGCCCAAACAAGAAGTTCCAAATCAGCATCAGAAGCGGCGAGAGGGGGTGTGCGGTGTGGGCCAACGCCCACGACCTCGCGCCATTGATTTTGCATTAATAAAAGTAAAATAGTAAAAGCCTTGCAGGAAAGGTGAATACCTTTCTTTTAGCTCCCTAATTCCCTTTCCCCCATTGTCAGAGGAGGAGCCTCACGGATATGAGGAGCAAAATGTATCTTGCCCACATCAAATTTTGATATTGCGCCGCCACTGATCAGCATAAACCGATTTCTCTTTTTGATTCCAACGACTAATAACATTATCTATTTAATTTTTTTAAATAAATTAATTAAAATACACTTTTTTCTTTATTAAATTTTATTTTTGTATTTTTTAAGAAAGGGTTTTATTTACAAGAGTACACATGGATTTTTAAAATTAAGTAAATTAGAGCTCGTAAAGCTTAATTTCAAAATAAATTTAACGTTATTATCATCAGTTTAAAATGTAAAAATGTTAAATAAAATTGCATGAAAGAAAACTGTCATGCAGGAAAGCTTCATGCAAACTGTAAGAACAACTCTAGTAACCGCCAGAATACATGTTAGTTCCCCTTTATTTCCGTCTACTTTCAATTTATTATTTTACTCTCTATTAAAGTAAAATACGCCACTGGTCCATCAGGTAATTTAAAAGAGGGTTTAATGTTCACGGTAGTTAAATTGAGGTATAGAATTACGTCTCCACCGCTCTAAACCGGCCATTAATGAAAACGGACGCCGTTCTTGCTGTAAAAATGTTGGCCCCTTAAAAAGTTGAAGTATAAAAGGGACATTAACTATAGGCAGGATTAAGAAAAGAAATATATAAAATTTAATAGCTTAAGGAATCTGGTTTATACAAGTGTTTTGTGCAGGCTTTTGGGAGGACTATTAACTATTAGGTATCAAATGCCAGTTCTTAGAGTATAACTTGACTTATGAAAATTTGAGGCTTTGTGAGTGACAAAAAAACCTGGCAAGGAAACAAGTTACTTTTTTGGTAGCCTTCTTTGATCCAGGGCCACCGAGAGACGTGTCAGATCTTAAGCTCCCTTAATGATCAAATAAACAAAAAAATTGTGTCGCAAGAAAGCATTTATGGGGTAAAATCACAGCTCTTGTTCTTTTTGAGGGTGTGGGTAAAATCAACTGATCTCGATGGATATCCAATGTTATTACCTGCGCGAAAAAAACGTTACATTTCATGGGCCAAAAACGGGGTTGTGCGCAAGCGGACGGAGGGCACGGGGTGCCGGCGTTTGTATTTTGCCACGGCTTTTAAGTGCGCATGTTCGCCTACCCTCGATTTGTTAACTGCGCGAGGTCGTAAAAATCCGAAAAATGCTTCTTGCCACTGCGGATCTAAATATAGGTTATCTATGGTAAAATCACACTTAAAATAATAAGTTTATGCGGCATCGCCACTAAAATATTTAATATACGAACAGTGTATTATATTTTTAAAATATTTTAAGGGCATTATAAGGAATCTCACTAATCTGGATGGATTGCCAATGTATTGCTGCGCGACACAAAAGTTACTCTTCATGGACTAAGGGTACATAGTAAAAATCGAATCCGATTGGACGGATCGCATTGAACCTAATATTGTGGTGCCCTTCGTCCTAGAATTTATCGGATGCAGATAATCCGGTTTTAAATTCTTTTAAATTTGACAAAGAAATGTACATACAATGACAAAGAGAGCAAACTAATAAAAATTAACTTCACACCTTACTTTTTGATATTTTTAAATAAATTTCATTTAATTTCAGAAAATAAGAGAAAATAATAATGCAAACCACAAAAGAACCACTAGCACAATATTTTAGCAATGATATTTCATTTCTACATTTATCAGCTGTTTTACTTATCTGTCATTTTCAAACCTTTTTCAAAACCGTGAATATCGTAAAAATTTAACCTCCGATCCGACTGAACTTATTTTAAATCGATTGAAAAACAGGATTGACTTATGGCGTTCAATCCAATCTCTTACTCAATCTAAAGCGTGTATTTCGCAATTTTTTGTTAGATTAAGTTTTATCCGATCGGTTAAATCCGATTCAGTATAACAATCTATCCTTAGTCATGGGCGAAAAAATGTGTGTGCGCTTAGGTATCAGCAAAGAATATAATAGGTAACGCTAGTATTAGTCATCCTGGGGGGTGGTCGCGGGGGCGATAAACGGGCGCATTATCGGAAAGAATTTATCAACGCCTTATCTGGGCTTCCACCTACAAATGACGAGAGTTAAGCTTGAAATTATTAACCTTTGGTACCTGGTACCTGCCAAAGCCACCATGAGTTAAACTTCATAGTCTTCTATTGCTTTTACCTATGTTGGGAGCATGCGATAACAAAGGTCTACCGCTCACGGGCTCTTGGAGTAAAATAGAACTGTTCCTTTCTTTCCAGATTGCGTAAATACTGTTTAAATATAATGGTTGTTTAATATTTTTATTTCGAATGTACATTCTTCCTTTTAAAATTATGAATACCAATATATTATGTTTTAACTGTACGGGTAATGCGTAGGCTGACGTGTATTTAGACTATATTTTACTCCAATTGTTATCGCATCATTAATTTTAAAATTCCGCTGCCGGCGCCGTACCATCCCATTTCATATATCTTGCAGAAAATGTTGATATTAAACCGTCAACAGTATTCATATTTGTGGTTTTGATCTTGCTAAAAGGCTCATATGGTTTAATTTATGAATATGCCACTAATTCTAAGTGACAAATATATTTTTTAATATTAACTGATTAAAAAAAAAAATAGTTCAGTCACAATGTTGACACAAAAATAAAACTTATTAGTTTTTTCTATAATATCTAATGTAAACAAACCCTTTTGTGAACAGTGATTTATTGCATCCTAGGTTTGTTCCAGCAGGCTGTCAGAAATGTTTACAACCGTTCAGATTCTGCGCACGTCAAACTTGTCGTTCCAGCAGTGCCATGTTTGTAACATTATACAATTGTTCGTTGTTCCAGCAGTAGTTTTAAGATGTTGGAAACATGTTTGGAAACTGTTTGAAAAGTTTGCAAACTTTCTTCAAACATTACTGACAAATTGTTAACATAACCTTTCTTGTATTGACGTATAAGCAGTAAGCACTCCTTGTTTATTTTCGTTCCAGCAGAAAACTGTTGCCAACATTTTTGACTAATGTTTGTAACTAATTTCTGCGTTTTACGATTGTTGCTTTCATGTTTCCAACATTCTGCTGGAACAAACCTAATAAATAATACACCCGACGAGTTTATAATCCTTTACGGCACGTGTCAGCTTTTATAGCAGGACGAAGACGAAATAAGAGGATGTGTTTCTAAGTACGTGATACGCGTTTTAGCAATGTTTTTTTGTATTTATCCAAAAAATTTGTAATCAAGCTCTGTCAGAAACTATGTGCTTTCAAAAGTTTGTTTACTTTATCATTTTTTATGCATTGCTTTCAGAATAAATTATAGGTGGTTCAGACTTTACTTTAAGAAACAGTTTATTTTTGGTACTGTAAGTAAAATAATCTTACAAGCTTATAATTTTTTTCTTTATTCTGTTTATTTAAAGAAATTTGTAATATTAGTTATAAATAAATTAGGCGTATACATTATGTCCTCTCTTAGTCATGGGCAAAATTAAGACATTTTTTGTAGAAGTTTAATTTATAGGTTGATTTAAGGACTCTGCAACGATAAATACAATAAAAATAATATATTTTATGTTTTATTTGTTTTCTGGGAGATTAAATTTAAACAACATATTATTTGGCTTTTCTCCAGAATAAAATTAAAAGTTTATTTAACATTTTAAGAAAATTAAAACTTTTATACATTATGAAGAACTATTCTGCTCTTACATAATATAATAAAAGTTATTAATATTTTAAAAGAAATAAAATAATGAAATATTCAATATTAAGTTACTTACAATACAAAGGTTTCAATCTATAAACAAAGGTTCATTGGCACTCGGTTGAAATCATTTTAATGCAATAAAATAAAATCTTAACAAGACGCCAGACGAGAACTGGGCCAATGGTTGCGTCTCAAAAATGTGGTAAATAGTTTACCAAAAATGTGGTAAACAGTTTACCTAATCACTTACTTATAAACTTGTTAGAAAACTGAAAAAAAATTAAAATGAAATGTCTGATGGACACTTCAGAGTTTGACATTACTTTTGAAAAAATTAACTGGTAAAAGATACACCTATTATAAGGTATCTTAACCAGATAAAAAGAATAGTAAAAAATGTTAAGCCATATAATAAAGTATTTTATGTTTTATTTGTTTTCTGGGAGATTAAATTTAAACAAAATATTATTTGGCTTTTCTCCAGAATAAAATTAAAAGTTTATTTAACATTTTAAGAAAATTAAAACTTTTATATATTATGAAGAACTATTCTGCTCTTACACAATATAATAAAAGTTATTAATATTTTAAAAGAAATAAAATAATGAAATATTCAATATTAAGTTACTTACAATACAAAGGTTTCAATCTATAAACAAAGGTTCATTGGCACTCGGTTGAAATCATTTTAATGCAATAAAATAAAATCTTAACAAGACGCCAGACGAGAACTGGGCCAATGGTTGCGTCTCAAAAATGTGGTAAATAGTTTACCAAAAATGTGGTAAACAGTTTACCTAATCACTTACTTATAAACTTGTTAGAAAACTGAAAAAAATTAAAATGAAATGTCTGATGGACACTTCAGAGTTTGACATTACTTTTGAAAAAATTAACTGGTAAAAGATACACCTATTAGGTATCTTAACCAGATAAAAAGAATAGTAAAAAATGTTTAGCCATATAATAAAGTATTTTATGTTTTATTTGTTTTCTGGGAGATTAAATTTAAACAAAATATTATTTGGCTTTTCTTCAGAATAAAATTAAAAAGTTTATTTAACATTTTAAGAAAATTAAAACTTTTATACATTATGAAGAACTATTCTGCTCTTACACAATATAATAAAAGTTATTAATATTTTAAAAGAAATAAAATAATGAAATATTCAATATTAAGTTACTTACAATACAAAGGTTTCAATCTATAAACAAAGGTTCATTGGCACTCGGTTGAAATCATTTTAATGCAATAAAATAAAAATCTTAACAAGACGCCAGACGAGAACTGGGCCAATGGTTGCGTCTCAAAAATGTGGTAAATAGTTTACCAAAAATGTGGTAAACAGTTTACCTAAACACTTACTTATAAACTTGTTAGAAAACTGAAAAAAATTAAAATGAAATGTCTGATGGACACTTCAGAGTTTGACATTACTTTTGAAAAAATTAACTGGTAAAAGATAGACCTATTAGGTATCTTAACCAGATAAAAAGAATAGTAAAAAATGTTTAGCCATATAATAAAGTATTTTATGTTTTGTTTGTTTTCTGGGAGATTAAATTTAAACAAAATATTATTTGGCTTTTCTCCAGAATAAAATTAAAAGTTTATTTAACATTTTAAGAAAATTAAAACTTTTATACATTTTGAAGAACTATTCTGCTCTTACACAATATAATAAAAGTTATTATTATTTTAAAAGAAATAAAATAATGAAATATTCAATATTAAGTTACTTACAATACAAAGGTTTCAATCTATTTACCACATTTTTGAGACGCAAGCATTGGCCCAGTTCTCGTCTGGCGTCTTGTTAAGATTTTATTTTATTGCATTAAAATGATTTCAACCGAGCGCCAATGAACCTTTGTTTATAGATTGAAACCTTTGTATTGTAAGTAACTTAATATTGAATATTTATTATTTTATTTCTTTTAAAATAATAATAACTTTTATTATATTGTGTAAGAGCAGAATAGTTCTTCATAATGTATAAAAGTTTTAATTTTCTTAAAATGTTAAATAAACTTTTTAATTTTATTCTGGAGAAAAGCCAAATAATATTTTGTTTAAAAATAATATATGTATAACGAGGTTACAGGGTGATCAAACTTAAGTCGGCACTATTGCTAACTTTCTTATTATTGGAGATACAGTAAAATTAGTTAAATTGTAGTATATTGTTCGCTAATTAACGTACTGCCGATAGAAAAACAATTGAGCATTGGGTCTTCGATTTATTGCAAAAATGTTTTTTTTTTTTTTAATTGAGCATCCTGTATATTATATCACCATTCAAAAGATCTATCAAAGAGCTTTTAAAAAAGTCTGCATGTAATATATCCAATTTTTACTAATTTTGAAAATATGGCCTCCTTAAGAATTTGATAGGAAACTGGCACTTCTTTATATAAAACACCCTGTATATTGCCTACCATTAAATAAGTAGATTAAAGAGCTTTAAGAAAATACCACATTTAAAATGCTTATCTCTTATAGTTTTAAAAATATGACCATCCAAATCGGAAAATTATGTTAAAGTTCCAATATGTCAATATACAGGGTGTTTTATTTAAAAAATACCAGTTTACTATTAAATTCCTGAGGATTGCCATATTGCCGAAACTAGTAAAAATTGGATATATCATATGTTAACTTTTTTAAAGCTCTTTGATTGATCTTTCGAATGGTGATATAATATACGGGGTGTTCAATTAAAAAAGGACATTCTTTGCACCAAATCAAAACCTGAAGTTTAATTGTTTTTCTGTTGGCAGCACGTTAATCAGCAAAAAAAATATAACAACTTCACTGATTTAGCCGACTTTGTATCTCCAAAAATAAAGAAGTTAGCAATAGTGCCGACATAAGTTTGATCACCCTATTGGTAAATAAAAATATGTCGGTAGATTTCAGTAAAATCTTGTTTTTTTTTGTGTGATATTTTAACAACTACACAACTTATGAAACACATTAAGCCCTAAAACTTGTACTAATCTTATAAAAACAACCTTCAGCTTATCCAGTCTATTTTAACATGCCTGTCAAAACAAAAACTATTTTTATAAATAGCGATAACTAACCATAAAAAAGAAAAACAAAAAAAGTCGTGTCGCCATCGTTAAAAAGCAAGTGTAATAGTACTTAATATGTTAAGAAAATAAATTATAAATTTGATTTGAGTCTCACAAACATAAAGTGTTTGTACATAATCACAAATCATACACTTGACTGTGTTAGTTAGTGTAGATCCAATGGCAACTTCCTTAAGAGCTCATATGTATAGTATGTCCCACAAATAGAACAATCGGGATTTATTTTTATAGTCGAGCCAGTAAAGACCTTTCGATGAAAGCCCTCAATAAGAGTTCCGATTTTAATAATTTTTTTGTTTAATTTTTGTTTTTATATTGTTTAAAATCAGAAAGCTGTTAGAGGGAGAACATAATTATTTGTATTGCTTAAACAATATACATATACAGGGTGGGCCAAATTAAACTTGCATACTTTTTAACTAAAAATAACTTTTAATCTGTTGCGCCTATCGTTTTCATTTTGGGGGGCTAATAGGTAGGTATGTTAACAGGACTGGACTTACCGGACTTTTTCCATAATATTGTATTTAACCTCGTTGTAAAAGAAATCGGATTTAGCTACAATTAAGCTAAAATTAAGCTAATACGTTTTTCTTGTAGACAAACTATGGGAATAATTCAGTAAAAGCGAATTTGTCAACAATTTAAGAATTTAGGAATTATAATTATTTTTAGTAAATAATGCTCCCCATAAAGTATGCATTTCTCTCGATTTTAAAAAAGAACTTTTTTAGTGTCCTTTGAAAATTAAATCGGTGAGGTTACCATGGTTAGTGAGTTGAATGCTGACCAAACTTAACAGTAAATGAATTATACTTCATTTTTTGCAAGAAATAGTAATAAAAATGTCTCGGGACGGTTAGAAGGTTGTAAACCATAGGCGCACCAGTCTCTGTGCAAAGAACAGGTAGAAATACACCGAATTGCGTTAAATAAGGATTATAAATTTTATATATATTTTAGTATCTGTCCGTATGTGCAACTGAGTGGTTATAAATTGTTAAAGTATTGTTCAAAGTATTACAGTATTGTAAAAATGGCTTCTCCGCAGAAACGCGCATGTCTCGGCCATTTAACTGTAAACGAAAAGCAGATTGTTAAAAACGTATTCGATTATACAGGGTGCGGCAGAATGGACTCCCACATTTGGGTAGCAAATAAAAAGTCTACTATAAAATATGAAGCTAAACTTTTATTATTTTCAAAAAGAGCACACTTTAAGGTTTTTTAACTATGTTTTTAAAATTATATCGTGTAAGTGACGGCCGTTAGCAGCGACACACATGCGAAGGCGTTCCTAGAAGTTCTGCATCACTTTTATCACCATATCTTGAGGAATAGCAGCAGTTTCATCTCGGATCGCTGTCTTAATTTAGGAAAGTCAAGAACTAGTTGCCCTTAAGTTAGCAACCCATTTAAAAATTGTTTTCCGGTCTGGAACAGAGGCATTCGGAGGCAGGAAGCGCGTACAAAATGCTCTTTAAGCTGGCTTAAAAAGACATTCAATCCTGGTTGATGCAGCAAAATATTGAACATCCTACAGATAGTGTTAAACTAGAGTTGTTGCAGCTAGTAAAAAGTGAAGTCGCCACAAATAAAGCTAAGTACACACGTTTTGTAATTGATGAAATAGCCAAGAAACAAAATATAACTGTATATCGGCTGCCACCTTATCACTGCGAACTAAACCCCATAGAACTTATATGGGCACAAGTGAAAGGTGAAGTAGCCAGAAATAATACTACGTTTAAACTAGTAGATATAAAAAAACTATTTCAAATTGCCATATCTAATGCTTCCCCAGAAAACTGGAAAAAATGTGTCGAACATGTATTAGAAGTAGAAAATAAAATGTGGTCTTTGGATATAATAGTAGATACAACTGTTGAACCTCTAATTATACAAGTAGACTCATATGACTCAAGTAGTGATAGTATGTCAGATATGGAAGAATGTGAATAACTAGATGTAGATTAAGTAGCATATTTAATTAGGTATAGATTATATTTTAAATAATTATTTTTTGACTATGCATTTTTAATGTGTATTATTTTCTTAATAAAATGGTTATTATTAACTATAATTATACCAACTGTACAATATTGATATACTATAAATTTTAAAATAATTTTTTTACACATATAAAAGAAACAAGATTTTCATTTTACCTAAACTGTTTAAAAAGGGTAAGTTCCCAAAAATAAACTCAAGCGCACCGCCACTGTCAAGGTTTTTATCACATTATTCCCACGTAAATACGGGTAAACATCTGTTATTTCTTTGTATTTGACCCAAGAGGTTGACGAATTTTAGAGCGGGGTCTGCCGGCCTAAAATTATGATGCCTTATCAGTACATAACAGGTAGAATTGAAGAAAAATATTTATACTCGGACTAACAAAGAAAGCGAATTGCCATAAAATTAAATGATTTATTACTCTCTCTTGCAAAAAAATAGAGTATAAAAATAAACGTATTAGCCTAATTGTAGGTAAAACTCAATTTTTTGCAACGAAGTTTAATGCATCATTTTGGAAAAAGTCCCGTAAGTCCAGTCTTGTTTAAATCTATTTTACCAAAATTGGCAAGCCTAGAGAAAACATATTTACCTATTAGCTTCCCAAAAATGAAAAGATGGGCGCAACAGATAAAAAGTTATTATTAGTTAAAAAGTGTGCAAGTTTAATTTGGCCCACACTGTATGTTATTTACACAGGGTGTGCAAAAACTTTCCGGGGTAATTATATATCAAAAATTAGAAAAAAATTCATATGAACATAAGAACATATGTCTTAAAAGTCCTACTTTCGGACCTCCAGGGTGTTAAAAAGAATATATAATCTTTTTTATTAGAACTTTTATACCAGTTCAGATATTTTAAAGAGATTTAAAAGATGTCTCCTAGGCATCAAAATAAATTTTTGCTTTACAAAAAAAAGTTTGTTCGTGAGATATATACCGTAAATATTTTTTTAGAAAAAATTTGTACGCCGCTGCATCTTCCTAAAATAAAAAATATTTTATTAACTTTTTGGCTAGTTTTAAACAATTTTATTCGCTAAATTTTTTTTTGTATTCGATGCAAGGTTTTCGCGTAAATAAAATTAAAACATTTTTTGGCTGGGTCATTTAATATCGGTAATATCTAACCTTACAGAAAATAATATCACCATTATTATATGTATATTTACATATTTAAATCAAAACTAATTTCTTACGCGAAAGATTGGTCAATACATCAGTGTTTCAATTTTTAATTCATGTAATGAATAGTAAAGCAAACTAACTTGACTACCATATTAATTTTAGATACTAAAAAAATAGCCATTTGAGCATGCCGAGAAATGATTTTTATTTCCTTACGCGAAAACCACAGTCAAAAGACCAAACTTGTTTGAAACCATTGTCTTTGTTGAAACTTAACGGAAATCTGATTTTTGAGGACAATGCAGTGGTCTTTTTTGTTGGGTACACGCCAAAACTCTATCTAGAAAGAATGGGATCGCTTCGGTCCTGGTACCGGGGTATAGCGAGCTGACCCTGTTCAGCCCTATTGATCCAACTGGCCGGGCACCTGAAACAAAATAAAGAAAAACCACCAAAAAACCCAAAAAAAATCTGCCACCGTTTTCAAGTTAAAATTAAGTAAGAAAAAAAAAGTAATCAAAAATGTTTAAGAGTTTAAGGTTTTACTTGCGTTATGACACAAATGTCACATATTTCGTATTCGCAACTAAAAGCTTAAAATTTTAATTATTTTTAACTTAAATATTGGTTAATTTTTTATTTTAATTTTTAACTAAATTTTAATTTAACAAAGGTGGCAGGTCTTTTAATTCGAATTTTTTGGGTTTTTTTTTGAGGGTTTTTCTTTATTTTGTTCCTTAATACATAGAAGACGTCTCCCAAATTTTCCAAAAATGTTTGTATTGGTAAAAGTTGTTGTAAAAAAGTGACACTTTTTTGTATGAATGGGCAATCCCATAAGTAAAAAGACACTTTATCCATGTGTGACGTTGTCATAAATTCTTTAGGCAATGTCAGGAAGTTCCTCTCACTTTATCTTTTGAACGAGGAAAAAGATATTAAGATCGAAGTAAAACTTGGGTGTCACTTAAACTACTCTTTGACACAAAAACAATTTCGGTCACGTGGCCTAGTGCCATGGGGACATTAGCATCTTTTTTTTCAAATATACATATTCATGTTTAGTCAAATTTAACTGTATTTAGGCCAGCAACAACAAAGCCGAACTGATGCGTCATCTTCTTTACATTCCGGCTTTCTTTTTATAATCTCTACCTGAGTGTTTCACACGGTTATTTTATCCTCCTTTTATTTGGCTCCACGTGTATACAAGAATATAACAAAATAAGTGAAAAAGTGAAAAAAAACAGAGGTATAATAAAGGACCCCGCTCAATCCTTATGAAAAGTGGCTTTCGGTTATTTTTTAAAATTTTGATGCCGCCGCCACCCATTGGCACTAATATTATTTTGGCTCACTCTATCACCCCTATCATTTTTGACCTTACCTTTCCGGACACCCTGTATATCAACCTAAAATGTGTTTAAAAGGTCCCTTTTATCTTTTTTACAGATCCTATAATTGTAGATATTTAAGGTCTAATTATACAGGGTGTTACAAATTTAAAATGCATTCATACGATTTTGAAAACGGGACGAGATACAGGATTAGTACAATTTGGGTGAATTGGCGCATTTTAATGATTAACTGCTTAACAATAACAATATTAGGTTTTAAAACTTTTAAAATATACAGCTGTTTGGAAGTTATCTAGGAAAAAAATGGTAAAGAGTTTTAGTTTTTTCTAAGTTTATAAAAAAAACACTTCTTTGCCAGTGTTTATCGAGCAACACTGTCAAACAGGGGCGTCGCCAGCCGATGGCCTAGGGAGGGGCAAGTTGATATGGAAAACAAGAAAAGTCTGAATTGTAGAAAAAATTGGGACCACTTGTAGTATTAGTTTTACATACCATACGGTGTACGTTGTATTAAGTGTTTTAGTGATTACCATTATGGATTCCGTTAAAAATTTGCAATGAAAGAAAATATACAAAGTCGGTTTTGTTGTGCTTGCAGTTCAGGTCTAAATAACCAAGAACTTACGTTTTGTGGATTTAACAAATTAGTCTAAACGCTAACTGTAATCCATTCTTTGTTTTATTTAGGTTGTTATATAATAATGCCTAATATTTTTCCTAAAATTTAATCCCTTTTTTTCAAAGTGCTTGCATGTAGCCGGGACACGAACCAAAATTTGGTGATTGCTGTTAATATTATTTGCCAGATTGGATCTAGATACCCATTTTTATCTTTAAACTTTTGGTTTTATTTTGGTAACTACCTATGGCAAAAACATTGTAGATGTGAATAAAATTTATTTAACATATTTAATATGTTTTATTTTCCTTATAGTATGTGATTTAATATCTCGCAAATGAAATGAAAGAAAAAATTAAAGTGGGTATTTACGCATACCTTAAACATACAGTGCGTCCAATCTAACTTGTCCACATTTTAAATGTCTAAACCTTTTTTATTACTTAACCCAAAAAAATGGTTTAAACACCAACTTGTACAGTGAATTATTAAAAAAAAAAACTGTTATGAAGATTACACAAAACAATTTTATTAACAGAATATATTGACCCGACTTTATTTAAATAATACACCCTGTATATTAAACCACCATTAAAACGGTCTATAAAAAAGCTTTAAAAAATACTACATTTGATATATCTTTCTTAATTAGTTTCTGAAATATGACGAGTGAGAGTAGGTATAATGGAAATTACATATAATATTTTAAAGATTTAAATGGTCATATTTCAGAAACGATCAAAGATAGATATATCAAATGTGGTATTTTTTTAAATATTTTTAAAATACCTTTTTAATGATGACATAATATACAGGGTGTCCTATTTAAAAAGGTAAGTCAGGTCAATATGTTCTGTTAATAAAATTGTTTTGTGTAATGTTGGCTTTTGGATAATTTTTTAAAGTTTTTTAATTAAAATAAAGCAAATTAATCAGTAACCGACTAACAAATCACGTATTATGAATTGGCAAAGAAGTGTTTTAAAAATAAACTTATGTTTCGCAAAATTCAGACAGGAAGAAATGAAGTAAGTAAAATATACGGGGTTAGTAAAAAATACCGTAACTTTTAAATATCTTTAAAACCGCTTAAGCTGCATTTACCAAATTTGGTATCTAAGGCAGTGCCGCGTTTACATATTTGCCGCCCGTGGGCTATTATTTTTCCGTTTTCTTAAAAAAAAGTCCTCACTTTCATTTCTACGTACAAAATGAAAATTCGACATCAAATACTAAACAAATTTATGAATTTATAAAGTACAATATCTGCCGCCCCCTAAAAAAACGCCGCCCTAGGCTCCAGCCTACTCAGCCTGCTGGTAAATGCGGCACTGATCTAAGGTATTTTGGACATATAGAATTAAATAGTCATATCGACACTGTTACCTAATTTTCCAGTTTTGTGCTACAAGTATCTTTTTTATTTTTCTAAATAAAATACCCCATTTATTTTTACTGCATTAAACTGAAAGAATTAAATTTAGTAAGTTTACAAATTTTCACAATTTTGTCTTTATTAGTTGTAAAGATATAATACACTACACTTTCAGCAAAAGTAATTTAGCGCCTACATATCTTTAAAACCACTAAAGCTATGTTTACAAAATTTGATATTTGGGGATTTTTCGGCATGCCTAATTGATCAGTGATATCAGCATTGTTGCCAAATTTTAATTAAATTGCGGTATTGTCATAACTCGGTAACTGGTAAAGAAAAACCTTTAAAAATTTGAAATCTTACTAAAAGTTGCCACTCTCCTTTTATTGCAATTAAAATAAATAAGAATTTTATTTAAAATACCAAAAAATAATACGTGTAACGCAAAATTGGACAATCTAGTAATAATGACAGTATCACTGTTAAATTCTACTTGCCCAAAAACCCTAAAATGGCGAATTTGTAAACGCAGCTTAAGTAGTTTTGGAGATATTTGAGCGCATCTAAACTAAAGTGACCACATTTTCATTCCGACAAGTTGGAGACAAATAGAAAAAAAATGGGAGAGATAGGCGTATTTTTTTGCATAAAAAATAGGTCCTTCTCTGCCTAATATGTGATATAGTGAGGGATCGTCCAAAATTACCTAAGATGTTTTTCAAATTTGTAAACCCTACTCTCGCTCTAGTAAGATTTGGTGAGTAAACCCCCCAACCTCTAATCTCACGTGGAATTTATGGGCATGCAAAAAGGCACTATTTCTCAAACCGAAATTAATTTTGTACCCAAAATTATTTTGAAGAGCTCTGCACCCAAAAAGTAACACTGTATCACAATTTTCTGGGAGGACCTGCCCCAAAATTCTTTAACTTGTTCCATACTGAAATTTGGTGAGATTCACCTTGACCCCTCCCCCTAAATGTCTCTCATAATTTATGAACGCCTCCTTATATATTTTACAGTCCATAATAACAAATGCAAATTTTCTCTAAAAATACGGGCCACCAAAATGCGGGACATTCTTACAAATCGGCGGGACGCGGGACAGTCGACCAAAAGCGGGACTGTCCCGCCAAAATCGGGACGTGTGGTCAATTTAATCTAAACTTTTTACCTAAAATCTGGTTCGAAGATATATGTTCTGTATTGGTTTGGCGGATTCATTGATTAGATGTTATTTTTTGGGTACACGCCAAGTCAGATTAAAAATCAAAAATTGCAGAAATTAAAAATAAGTAAATAAAAAACTAAAAATTGACATTTCGGTGGCAAGTCTGCCACCGTTGTCAAGATAAATTAAATTAAAATAAAAAATTTAAAAATTAACTATTATTTAGGTTTAAAAATTAAATTTTTTTAGCTTTTTGTTAAGGAAATTCTGAAAACCTTTGACATTAAATGTCAAATATGTTTGTTTGGTTATGTTGTCATAGTGACGTACATAACTGGTTGCTGGTGTATTTATTATTTATAATACAAAAAGTTGATTTTGAGTTTTCCTGGTAAGTTTTGATGTTGTTAGTTTATTTACAAATTTTCCAGTAGATAAAATATTAAATATTGTTAAAAATAAATTAGAAAATGAAGTCCATCTTGGCAAACCCAGCCCACGCACAGCACACGCGCAGCCCACACGTGCATAACTTTGTAAAACATGCTTTTAAGAGCTGGCTCTGGGCTGGGTCCAATATGCGCCACTCCATTTAAAAGCATGTTTTACAAAGTTATGCACGCGAAATTAGAAAAGGAAGTCCATCTTGGAAAAAAACACACTAAATATTAACACCAATCTTGAGTTACTAACTTTTTGTGTTAAAACAACATATTTTCAATATAACTCTGATTTCTATAAACAAACTTCTGGCATGGCTATGGGTTCACCTTTATCACCATTACTAAGTAACATTTTTATGAAAAATTTTGAATTAAATTTTGTAGAGAACTATCATTATAAACCTTTAGTTTGGTGGAGATATATAGATGACATTTTTTCCATTTATCAACATGATGAACACTGTTAAATATTCTAATGATTCTCGTGTTTATTACAATTATTACATTTTTAACACACATTAACTCACAAGAACCAACTATTTAATTTACTCTAGAAAAATAAAACAACTCACAACTACCTTTTCTTGACATTCTAATAAAAAAGACCTAATCAATTTTTAAAGCAAAAATTTACAGAAAACCTACACATACAAACAGATACGTAAATTTTAACTCAAATCGCCCAATAATGGTTAAAAGGGAGTTACAAAAAGTCTATTTGATAGAATTAAAATAATTTGTTTTAATGAAAATATAAACACTAAAAAAGATTTTTTAAAAGATATTTTAATTCAAAATAATTATCCTCTTGATTTAAATAATGATAAACAAATGGTTTCTTGAATTTGATAATCAAAACCAAAGACAAAATCAAAATAAACCTATTACAAATTTATTTTTACCATACATTCCCGCCGTATCAAATAAAGTTCAACAAATAGGAAATAAATTTAATATTCGCACAATCTTTAAAACACAAAACACTCTAAGATCTTAAATAACAAAAACTTGCCACCGAAACGTCGAATTTTAGTTTTTTATTTACTTATTTTTAATTTTGGAATTAATAAATTTGGCATGCTCAATTTATTGCAAAACAAACACACCAAACAAACGAAAAGATTCATGGAGCACAAAACAGGGAAATCTGGCAACGGTGCCGATATTACTAATAAATTCTTCATGCCCGATACCTTTTGCATACCCAATTTAGTAAATGTAGCATTAGCGGTCTTAAAGATATTTAAGAGTTCCAGTTGCTAACCCAGTATGT
The DNA here is from genome assembly GCA_014170235.1 of Listronotus bonariensis. Classification (NCBI taxonomy): domain Eukaryota; kingdom Metazoa; phylum Arthropoda; class Insecta; order Coleoptera; family Curculionidae; genus Listronotus; species Listronotus bonariensis. Next base: position 67,055 of record JACEGR010004691.1, on the reverse strand, counting down.
GGTTGAGGACCTTTTTTTTTGCTCTCTAAAAGTTTTTGACACATGGCACCCATACAAAATTCCAAACTCGCCGCGCCTGGCTGCTAGTTCAGAAAAATGTTCGGTACATGAAATTAACATTTTTATTTACTTTTACTCTTACTTTTTATTGATTTTTCCATGATCTTCCAAATCCTGCCGAGTGTATTTTTAATCAAGGGAGAATAAATTCAGTGGAAGGTAGGTTTAACCTGCAGTTAATTAAACAAAAAATGGGACAAGCTGTATATACAAAACCATTAAATTACGACATTACCGAAACATTTCTTGTTGACGGCTTGGATTGCTAAGTACTCTTATGCATGTAGTGCCGCCGTACAATGGTACTTAATGACATTATTCGTCTTACTTGTAGCCATATTGTAAATCGATAACAGAAAAATTAAACAGAGTCGCTTTTGTTATGGTTCTTATGACTCTTAGTATTTTAGGAATGTTAAATATGCTAGGTTGTATTGTTGGTATTAGTTATATAATTTTATTATGAAGAATAAAAGCTTTTTACCGGGTGACACAAGATGTTGTTGCCGGACACCCAATGATTTTTTAGTGTTTAGTTTTGCGATACTATTATAGCTATAAATTAAAATTTTGTCGCATTATTAAAATAAGTATCAAATTTACTTTGTATCATTAACAGTCTTATTAAAAATAAGTGCCCAAATAATTTGTTTTATACTTATTTTAAATTATTTATAACAATTCGTTTTTAATGATATATTACAACATGGTCTTAGTTTTTTACGATGGTGGGCAGAGGTTAATTTTTAACGCTGGTGTGATTCCATTTTAATTTTGCTAATCATTTGTACAGTCCTTTTTTGAATAGTCTGGATATAAAAGAGTTTAGAAAGCTCTTGCCCCAGACTGATATTTAAAATATGACGTGTGCAGAGAATTTCAGCTAAACTACCCGAATTGGGGTAGCTTAAGGCCCGCCGCAAACCCAGCCCACGCACAGCACACGCGCAGCCCACACGTGCATAACTTTGTAAAACATGCTTTTAAGAGGCCTTCTTAAATATTGATCTTGGGTTATCCCGATCCATGAAACCCGTTTAAAAAGGGATCGGCCAGTCTCTACCCGTGTTCATAAATTGATCGGATCCTTAACTCGGGTTGAATCCTGCTGACCCAGGTTAAATCCTGGTTAGTCGGGTTAAACAGAAGTGTCAAAATCTGCTGTTTCAGTTTTTGGGTTTTAATGATTTATCTCGTGTTTATTACAAGTGAAAAAGTATAAAAAACAATAATTTGATAGTTATAGATTATTTACAGCTAAGATATTGTGAAAATCTAAAAAGGTTATGTTTTGTTTTGACACAAAGCCTATGAACGAAGGCCAAATGTATCATACGTGTTCCGAAAATAACAAAAATCCCAGTGAATCTTAAAAACAGCTGATTGAAACAACCCATCGGATGAATATTTGAAAATGCTTTTATTATGGGGCGGCGGCGTAACACGCACTTCTTAGTGTATTTTAGCAAAATTTTAAAATTCAGAAGCACTCCTTACTTGTGTCAAATAAATAAAATACAGGACTGATATCCATAATTTAAATCTATATTCATAGGTTAAACTTGCTTACAATACCAAGGTTGATAGAGAAAAGGTGGTCCAACTTTGATATGACAGTGAACAGCTGATAATGTGACGTCATGGGAGTTCTTTTCTTAACCAATTTAAAAATACAACATATTCTTTATACAATGGTTGAAGTCTTTTTAATCCACTATTTACCCACAAATATAAACACAATTGCAAAACAATAAAGAAATAACGACATTTTTTGAAAAGTATTCCTTTGACGTTACATCTATCGGCTGTCAAATGAAAAGTTAAGGCCACCTTGTCTCTGTCAACCTTGTTACAGTACCATCGCATAATAGGGAAATATTTAAAAATCATTCTTCTACCAATTCAGTTTCAACTTGTCTGCAAAGTCGGTTTACTGACGATAGTTGAACGTGACCACGTCGAAAGAATCATCACCTTTATCGCCGCAAGTATTGTTGCTATAAACAATTGACACCACATTCACTTTTCACTGCACGCTCACTCAAGTAGGAGAGAGACAGATATCGAACGCTGCCAAACACGGAGATTGTACTTCTTTGTCGCTCGTTCCGCGCTCTCGCTTGCACTTCAAGCCTTAAATGGAACGCGCGAGGTAACGCCGCAAGAGTCATGTTTTTTGGTGCGTTCAGTCGGGTCCATCGAATTAGAAAGAGTCAAAAAACTATTTTTACAGCACTTTAAAAACCACCACCTTAAATTCATGCCACTACAACAGAATACCCCCTTAATAAAATGATTGCTCTAATATGAGTATGGAGTTATTTACAAATATATTTTTGATTATACGACGGTTTAAATTACACCTGATCGTAAAATAAACCTTATACTACACTCAAAATTTGGAGAAAAAGGAATAGACAAAAAAAGGTCCTCACTGTAACATCATGTACTCTCCTCCAAACAGGGCTTTTTCTTCACTTATTTTCTTCTAAAGTTTCCGTAACCGACCGCAAAAACTACACATTTGCCTTTGTCCTAATAAAAACACACGTTTTGGGGGCCCCTTTAAGTAGGGGCCTGGGGCGTCCCCAGTGCCGTATTATCCATTAGGCTGACTAGGCTACAGCCTAGAGCGCCATGAAAAAGTAGGCGCTAGACAGTGGAGTAATAGGCGCTAGACAGGGGAGTTTTAAAAAATTTAGATCGGAGTAATTTCTTTGTCAATAAGGTGCCTTGAAATAAATGGGAAATAGGGTAAAGGAGGTAAGGACTTTTTTTTCTTTTTCGGTCTTCAAAATTTTTTGAAGAGCAAAATAGGCGCTCTAAAAATTTTAGCCTAGGGCGCCTCATACCCTTAATACGGCCCTGGGCGTCCCCCTTCTTCGCTACGCTAGTGACATATAGAAAACAATAAATCATCTTGACAAAAATGCTTTTTATATGTTTAAGGGCATGGCATAAAAAGGGCTTTTGAATTTTTCCGAATTAAAATGCCCCACTTTCCCTAATTAGTGATATACATAAAACAATAGATTCATCTTGACAAAAATGCTTTTTATATGTTTAAGGGCATGGCATAAAAAGTGCTTTTGAATTTTTCCGAATTAATCTGCCCCACTTTCCTCTATCATTGTAAATCCGAGCTCGGTGCGACCTTGCGGTGCGGTTATGTGCGGCCAGTGGCCAGACATATAAGTGGGCCAAATTTTTACGGACACGTTTAAATAAATTGGCGCCGAAAAACGAAGCCCTCTATCATAAGCCCTCTTAAATAGACTACGAAGCTATTAATACTACGCGCGGTAATACATCGTTCGTGGAAAGTCACTGCGCTGGCAACAATAAGGGGCCGGAGGCGGTCCGCTCCGGGCCCCCAGTCGGAAAAGGCCCTTAAAAGGGGGGTTTTTGTAGAAAAAAGGAAATTTTTTTGCTTTTTGTGGTTAGTAACTGGGATTTATGAAAAAAAGTGAAGAAAGAGGGAGCCCAGACCACAGAAAGGATATAATATAGTAAGAAAGGTCCCCGTTTGGAGATAAGACCTTTTTTTGGTTCAAGTCTTTTGTTACAAAGAAATAGTGCAGAAAGGGAGGCCCAGATTTTAGACAGTATATCATGTTACAGTGGGAGGGCCTCATTTTTGCCCTCCAAAATTTTTTTCACAAAAAAAACATTCATTTACTGCGGCTACGGCTCCGGGCTTTACTTTCCGCCTTGAGCCCCAACACCTGTAGCTACGCCACTAGCTATTTGAACTGGGCCCGGATTCTTAACTTCTCGTCTGTTTTTACGTAAATAGTTAATAGAATAGAGACTTATTTTATAGGGATAGTGCCTAGTTATGGAACTCGGGAGATATCGACTCGGAATCGAGTTTCAAACAATGATCATTGGTTTCAAATAACTTAAGAATCACCATTCGGTAGTGACTCGATACGTTAGGTTTCGAGACAGCGGTTAAAAATCCGCCTGCTGGACTTCTATTGCGGTATCTATTATATTCTTTGTCATTTGTCAATATCGACAGTAACTTTGACTACTCTATTTCCAAAGAAAAATATTTTAGGATAAAAATTTTTTCGACATTAAAATACTTTTTCAAAGAAAAAAATGTAAGGACCAAGAAACTGCTATTTTTTTAAGCATAAATATATTTTTTGTGGCCATTTTGGATTGAAATTTAAAAAACTAAATATTTTAAAGCAGAAGTGAGAGTGAAGAGGTAACGTAACAGCAAATAGAAAAAATATCGTCGCATTAAAAGTAAAACTCACTACTTAAGTGGCATTTTATGGTTCAGAGAATAACAACTAAATATTATTTTATATAAAATACCGGAATAACTTTGATTTTTGTCAAAAATGATACTTGTTTATTTACCACTCTGCCTAACATAGTCCTAGCAACGTTTAAGAAATTAGCCACAAGCCTCAAACCAATTTTAAAAAATTTTAAGAGACGAAAAAAAAATCAAAAATCGGTTAAAAGTTAAGAAAGTTATGAGCTGTTAAATTTCCAAAAATAAACAGGATGGCCACGTTCATTTGTTGACCGGTTTATTTTATACAAAATTTGTAATGAAAATAAAAAGATTAACCAGCTTTTTTATGTATAAATTTAAATGAAGATGTATTAATGTCATAAATGAAACCACAAAACTAATAAATTAATTCTACAAAAAACTTTTACTATAAATAACTTAAAATCTTCTAACATTTTTTTTTACAAAATGTATGTACTTAGTGACTTTTTTTTACAATTTAACCAACGATATAAATATTGGTATATACTTTTCTTTTCAAACAAAGAAAAAGGTCAGATTTTCTTTTCATGCTCATTGATGGTACCTAAGAGGCGCATTTTCAACTTGGGTGGTTTTTAAAATTTAAAATAGAATTTAGCTGAGAAGAAGCCAAAGGCATCATAGAAATAAAGCCGGAAATTGAGTAATTACTATTACTTTCTAATCGCGTTGTTTAAATAGTGTGCGAGCAACAAAAGGGGAAATAATTTGAGAGTGAGACAAAACTCATGACCGCCTGGCTTTTTCTCTGCTGAATCGCATTCTACCATTTATTTAATTTAATTAGAGATAAAAGCAAATTGCCATAAAAATTAATAAAATTAAAGACAGTCGCCATTTTGTCAGTAATCAATATCAAAACCCAGGCAAATAGTGAAGCTTATCGCGTCCTCTGTTGGTGAAAAATAATTTCTTAATAGAAGCCAATGCTGCTGCTTTTTATACTATAGGCTAAAATTTTCTAGATGTCGCCATGTACCTAAATTAGAAGAAATACGTAGGTTACAGGGACAGCTTGAAAAATAAAGTGAGGAGAGACGGATTTTCAGCCAAAAATTTGGTAAATAGTTTAGTTCGCTTTAACTGTTTTATAAAAAAAACAATATTATTACATTATTATTAGGAGTAGTTGTAAATATATTTATTATTTGAATAGTGGATTAAGTTATCCGTTACTTTGTGATAGTACATTTAAATTGTTTTTATCTTTAAACGATCCACGAATGCTAAAAGCCTAAATACTAACGTACCGTGGGCGTGTTAAGCGAAGTAAGAGGGAGTTTTTGACACGGGAGTTTAATACTTGAAGATTTGGAGGGAAAGGAAAGACCTCCGCGGAGACAAACACTTTGTTTTCTATCACTGTATTTATTAATATTGTAAGTGCAATTTCGAAACTTTGCTACATTTTTAAACTGAATATTCAGTTCATCCGGTACATTTGTCAAAAAATATATTTTTCTTTTACAAGACTTTCAGAAATATAGAAGACTGTGGGGTTATTTTCAGAAACAACGACAAAATTCCCAATATTCATAATTCACATCCAAAACTTTGCAGTAGGCCATGCAAACAAATCAGTAATTAGTTAACATTTTTTTATTGACTTGTTTTTGTACAACAATAGTAAAAAAGCCACAAGTGTCATACAAATTAATAAGGTCAAACAGTTTTTGGAAGGATTAATTTATGAATTAACTTACAAAAAAATTATCTTACAAAAGGATGGGTAATTCCTTTATTTTCATTACAAATTTTGTATAAAACGTTGTCGACGGAATTCTCTTCAGATTCGCAATCAGCGCCCCAAAAAACCTCAGTATGCCAAAAATCATCAAAATCGGTGTGGTGTCCGATAAGTAAGCAATTACCCAATTTAGATATACTTTATATAAAAGTAAACGAAACAGCAAAAGTACTCCCTTTCTGGTAGAGACGTGCAGATTATTTTTGCCTGTCTTTTTTTAATAGCAAGTAATTTTATAAACCCACAAAACGTAGGTTCTTGGTTATTTAGGCTTGATCTGCAGAGCAATAATAAAACCGACTTTGTACGTTTTCCTTCATTGCAGATTTTTAAGAGGAATCCATCATGATAAACACTAAAAACACCTAATGTACAACGTACGCCATAGATGTAAACTCGTACTACAAGTAAAAATCTACATGTGCTCTCGATTTTTCTCTACAGTTCATATTTGCCCCATCGTTCTCCATATCAACTTGCCCCCCTCGGCCATCGGCTGTAAGCGAGCGCCCTGTACATCAGAAAATATAAAGAAAGGTGATGTATATTTTAAAAGAGCATTTAAACCCTTTCCAACAATTGTGTTTACAAGCGGCACTTCAGTAGAGATTTTTATCAGAAAAGCATGTATTAAAATGATTCTTAACCATGTACTACAGGGTGATATAATTATTTACATAATTATTTTTATATAATTTTCCAAGTCAAGAGAACGTTTCCACGAGAAACAAAGTTAGGCGAGCGCCACAACAACTTCACGAAATCAGTTTCAGTTTCGGGAAAAGTTTCGGGCGGTGGTAATCTCGACGTACAATAACCTTTTTACCTATGCCAAAGAAAGGTCGAAACCGATCCGGTATTTTTCGACGCATATTTGAGTACAGGGTAGTTTGGTACTTTTGTTTAGGTTAGAGAGAGACGCTGGTTTGAATTATGGAAAAAAAATAAGCAGAACTCTGATCCCCCCACCTATACTCAGTCTTCGGTTTTGGTGTTTTGTTACTTTATATTATTCTGAAAATTTTCCACCGATGACAGAGTATTGTTAGGGGTCATGAGTTAATTCTGGTTAGTCAACGCTTTTTAATTCCTTAATTAAACCTAGGAGCCCAGCTACTACACTAGGGTGAGTCAAAACAATCTACTATTTTATTTTTTCATTTTATACTCTGAAAAATTGGTAGAGACCTCAAAAAATTCTGTCCAAAGTATGAACTCTTAATTTAATACAAACGTCCTCCGCCTTTCAGTCCTTATAGTATTTGTGGTAAATTTAATTCTCTACAAAAAAGATTTTTTCTATTTTTAGGGATAAACTCTAACCTTTTAAAAAGATACCCAAAATCTTAAATATTAAAGAATTTTAGAAAAAAAAAAAAATGTGTTTTGTAAATCGTTTATTAAAAGCAGGTAAATTAGGGTCAAAAAGCTGTTAAACATAGATAATAAAATTGTTTATTTTATGTGAAATTTCAGCTTTGGGGTCCTTATTCAAATCTGAAAATATTTTTTATTTCTGACATTTTGCTGAATTATTATTCACATTTTGTAACAGGTTTGGAGCCCTTATAACAGAACAAAACAAAAATTTCTCAACGTGAATCTTGTTTTTTAGGAGCAAAAGTAGTTGCCATACATGGTTTCACAGGGTGCCCCCAACTCTATTTATACACGAAATAAAACAAATGAGGCAGAATTTAAAAGAGTCAAAATTTTTTAAAATATACAGGGTGTTACATTTAAAAACCTACGCGACAACGAAAATTATGGCTTTAAAGCACGTTGTATAATAACTAGTACTGCCAATAAAAGGAACGTATCCCAATAAACGTTTTTTATTTTAGGTTTATTTTTGTATCTTGTACAGGGGCGCAGTTATTTTGTGTATAAATAGAGTTGAGACACCCTGTATGGGAGAAGAAGTTTTTAAATTTAATCTTTAATAAAAAAAATAATGTTTCAGAGTAGATGAAATATATAATTTAATCATTTTTTGTTTTACGGCTCTTCGAACGAGAACCGAGTTATAATAAAAATTTGCTTTTAACCTATAATTAAATTAAAAATGATAATTTAAATAAATAAATATAATTCCTTCTTTTAATAAAATAATTTATTATAGGTAAAATGTTTTTCACCCCAAATATATACCGTGCTACCAACAAACTAAGAACCAACCATTTAATTCTCAAGGTTAAAGAGTATCTACTTTGCTCTTGACAAGAAATAAAAGCCACCCCCTCCCTTTTAAAATTAAGAATCGTTTGGTATCTTCTCCCATAAATCACTCTTTGTTTGACCTCCGGGACAGAGCTGGACGTGCGCAAGATTAATAAACACTGAAAAACTGTAAAGTTACCGGATTTATTTACTAATTAAAAAATCGTAGACATTAGTGCCCAACACGGAATTGCAAGTATATCTTCGCAGGTCAATTTTAGAATCGTGCCCTAAACGGGAAAAACAGGTACATACATTTTCAATCGTGCCCAATGATTTCAAGAATAAAACGGATAGCAATTAGAAACCGGTCCCTACGTATTTTCAATAGACCTGCGCGAGAATTTTTAATCCCACACTGGGAGGTTTACAGGGTGCACTTGCACATGCGCAGTTATTTAAATACTTGAGATTTTTATAGTTAAAAAAAGGAGTTGGCACCAATGTCAAAATTTGCAGTATTTTAATAAATATAGTGTTTACAACACTGAAAGCATTTACTTCAACAGAGACAGGACCACACTCGTCGTAATTTGGGATTTCCCGATCGTAAAATCGACCGACGCCGCGCCGTCGGCGTCGGCCAGAATTAGTAATTTGGTGATAGTTTTTGTTTGGTTTCTGTGATTTTCCACTTATATTTTTGCAAAAACAAATCTAAATCATAATTCGTTGTATGATGTTGTTTTTCAAAGTCAAGAAGCCCTATTTCAGATAATATAATGTTTACTTATCGGGTCCACAGCCGATTTTAATATTTGTTAATCGTGTGTTTTTTTAGCTTTGATCACAAATCTGTGGTCATGTTTGCCCTAACCCTGAAAATATAAACAATATTTCAAGCATCTACTGGCTATTTATAAATTTGACGTTTTTTCATAGTTGCCGTTTCGGTGCCGCTCTCGCCACAGTTTGTAAAGTGTTGAAAGAAACTAATATTGATATACAAGCCAAATACAGCGTCGCGCAACGATTGCATTAAACGCCTTAAGTTTAACTGAACAGAAGTTGCTTCTGCAGCGGGAGCGTAATGTTAACTCAATAAATTCACCTGATTCACCTTTATTTATAATACTAGTTACACCAAATAAACTAAAATAAAGCAATCGTTATTTTACGAAATATAATAATATAATAACTAAATAATCATGATGTTATAAGGTTTATTCTGTAAAATTATTCTCAAGCGTTTTATCAAAACCATTTAGTTTTGTTGTGTCAAAGCAGTTTTACGAAGGAATATATTAATACAAATATTATTGTTCAGTTTTAAGGTTAAGTCAAAGAGGGTTCTCATAACTTAAAAATTGTGTTTGTACAAAAAAACCCGAATTGGATTTTAAAATTATAGCCTCAAAACACGGTCGTAAGATAAATTTAATTAAAATCGGCGATGCGCTTAATAAGTAATAAAATGACAAAAAGCAGCATCCAATATTTAACCCGGTTTACAGTTTAGATATTTTCAAGAATATGAATACCGGTTGTTTCTCACAGATGGTTCCCCTCTATATTTTTTTACCTTTTAAGATAAAAATATGGAATTTAATATATCGGTATTTGACATACTAATTGGATTAATTGATCTATTTACTTGTTTTTATTACTTCCGGTTTAACCGGAAATGACTGCTATTTTAAAATTTTTAATGGCACCACCGGTATATTTTATCTTATTTTGATAGAATATGACATTCCTAATACAATGATACCCCATATGTCATTTTTTGACACTTCTGCTGTCAAAAATTTGTTTTTAAATTCCAATCTAAAGTGCCATGATTAGGCTAAAACGGTTTATTTTAAGTCAAGTAGTCATGGAAAAATAAAACTAGTCGTCTTTTGTTTTTTACGACTTTTTAGGGCAAATTCAAAGTGGGCAAAATCCTATTTATGGTCATAACTCTTTTTTTCAAATGGAAGGAGGGGCTCGTTAGAATATCCTATAAGATCATTTTATTTTGAATTGTTGGGTACCATATAGGCGGAATTTCGGAAAGGTTTTTATTGTAAAAGCATTTAATAAAATTTTTCTTAACCGACCATTGTGCTACATGGTAATATCGATTTATGACAACCTCATGAATTTATTTTTTGAAATAAATGCTCTTTTAAGGTATGCTAATGAGACACGCTCATTCCATTAAAAAAAGAAGTTTCATAAATAGGATTTTGCACACTTTGACTCCGCGTAAGAAATCGAAAAACATAAGACGGGTAATTTCATTTTTTCATGGCTACTTGACTTAAAATAAACCGTTTTAATCATGGCACTCTAGGTTGAAATTTAAAAATCAAATTTTTGACAGCAGAAGTGTCAAAAAATGACATATGAGGTGACATTTTATTCAGAATGTCATATTCTATCGAAATAAGATAAAATATACCGGTAGTCCATTTTAAATTTTAAAGTAGCAGTCATTTCTGGTTAAACCAGAAGTAATAGAAAGCAATTGGATGGACCAATCCATCCAAAATTTTGTGAAATAACGATATACCAAATATCATGTTTCTATCTGAAAAGTTAAAAAAGTTATAGGGTGGAACCACCTGTAAGAAACACCCAATATAAACCTATAATAAAATGTATAATTATGTTATCCAACAAACAAAATTACTTGGCCTATTATCTTTATAAATAAAACCAATACAAAGTGTTAAAGCCGGTCCTGTTGATAACCTGTGATCAGCTATCGATTATTTTCTAGCAGGCTGTAAAATCTCATTGCGCATGACCGTTTGCACCCTGCGCGAAGCCCATACAAGGGTAATTCAGATTCTCGCTGCATTCAGAGGTAGGGGTACTAAAAAAAAACAAATTTGAAGACCAAAAAAAGAAGTCCACACTTTTCAAAAACATTGTTTTTCTTATTTTAGGATTGCATTTTTTTCTCTATTAAAAGAAAACAAAAAAGAGGGTTCCACTTTCTCAATTTACAGACAATTTTACAGGTTTATACCACTCATTTTTGTTTACGCACATTAAGGGGCCCTATAGCCTGGGGGCCCCATATCATTGATACGGCGCTAGCTACGCCCCTGTCAAATACGCTACAACTACTTTTTACTTAACAATATCTTAAATAGTGTATTTCTTCAATAATGACATCCAAATTATTATATTTTTTATTATCTGCCAAAAAATTGTAAAAGCCTTTATTTTCATGTTGAATAATCCAACACTTTCAATCAATTTAAACTACACAATTAACAAATACGTTCCTAGTATAAGAATCCCTATAATTAAAACAGTTTAGTGACACAAATTAGTTGGGTAAAATCTGCTATAGCGTAAAATTACTCGCATCAGTTTAATTCAATTTGTATATCATTACCCGTTCGAACCTTATATCGTATTTCACATCCAACTAGTTACAAGTACGGGGGTGTCTTTGTGCGAGATGCACACTACCCCAAATTGACGACGACGCTAAAATTAAATAAAAGAGGAACTATTTATGTCATTGCATCGGAGTGACATAAAAGCATTTACCACCCCTGCTGGCTGCCATTCCGCACTGATCTAGTCAATTTGATATGGGAGATTTGAGGACCAGTGCTATTCGTTTTGGGATACCTTTTTACACAGTGTCGTGCCGACCAGAAGTGTTTAAAACTATTTAATAATTAAAATTACCTGAATGGCCAAAGTTTACAAAAAATATATATAAGTTGAGTCATTTGTTGCCACAGCACGGCTTCTTAATTTATTTATTATGAGATGTAGCACGTTTCTCCAAATAAAGAATCATGCTAAAATTACATAAATTTTTTTTATTTATGTCATTGCATCGGAGTGACATGAAAGTATTTACCACCCCTGGCCTACAAGCTACCATTCCACATTGATCTAGTAAATTTGATGTGGGAGATTTGAGGACCAGTGCTATCTGTTTTCGGATACCTTTACACAGTGCCGTGCTGGCCAGAAGTGTATAAAAACTATTTAGTTAATAAAATTACCTGAATGGCCAAACTTTCAGAATTAAAATATAAGTTAAGTCACTTATCATTATCATTAGTCGGCACTAGAATCGACATATTATCCTGCTTTTTAATCAATTTCCGAGGTGTAGGAGTACAGGAATCTTTTTGTGCGAGATGCACACTACCCCAAATTGACGACGACGCTAAAATTAAATAAAAGAGGAACTATTTATGTCATTGCATCGGAGTGACATAAAAGCATTTACCACTCCTGCTGGGCTGCCATTCCGCACTGATCTAGTCAATTTGATATGGGAGATTTGAGGACCAGTGCTATTCGTTTTGGGATACCTTCTTACACAGTGTCGTGCCGACCAGAAGTGTTTAAAACTATTCATGAAAAGATGAAATAATAAAATAAAATGTTACTTTATGCATATTGCATAACGTAAAACTTTTTAAAAAATGTATATAAACTTAGGGATACCAGTATGCTTTGACACAAACTTTCGATTAAATAATAACTTTGGAAAATATTCTTTGAAAAGACACATCTTTAACATGTTTTTTTAACCGACTTCTAAATGAGGAGGTTCTTAATTCGCCTATATACTTTTTTGTGTACGTTACGCGATTTTTCCGGTGTTTATGGTCCGATTTTTTAAAATTAGTCTTCTTTGAAAGAGTGTACTTCCGCGGTGGTCCCATAAAAACCTAGAAGTCAGGATTGCGAGAGAAGAAAGGTACTAAACCTATTTTTTCTCTCTGCCGTACGCTATTCGTGCGGCAAAGTTGCCTCTAGGTAGGTAATATGCCTGATAAAAAAGGGGCGCATCCAGAATCGACAACCTTTTGAGCAAAATTAACGTTTTCTAACGAAATACAAGAGATACTAGTAGTGTTTTTTTAGACTACAATAAAAACGTAATTTGATTGAGGAAAGCGCTACAGACGGTCATGAAAACTGTCACATTGAGGGGGGTCATGGTTACTTTTTTGTTAGTTAAATCTTTTTTTTTTTTCTCGCTTTTTAATTCACTTTTAAACTAGTCAAATTACACGGTCTTGTGCTTTTTTATTGTAGTCTGTGTTTTTTAGTGTATGTTCTAGATGATTTATTAGTAATATTAATAAATTGGTGTTGAAAAGTTTTTTTCTTAAATTGACTGACTTTGAAACAAACTTATTTAAAAGTAAAAAAATATTAACTAAAAGTCGGGTAATAAATGTGTGCTTAACTACTCAATGTTTAATAACTAACTAAACAAAACTTTTATACTTTAGAAAGTACCATAATATGGCATTACCCCACTTCTATTTTTTTATTAATTTATACTTTTGCAGTAAAATTTATTAATGTTTCAAAGTCGATTAATTAAAAAAACTGTTTACCTCCACCACTGTCCATCCAGATAAAAGGAATCAGTGTGAGATCATAAAGAGATCTAGGCAAGTGGTGTAAACGGCACCAAGCCGAGAACAAATAGCGGACTCAATAGGAATGATTTGATTCAACCCCCGAGGATTACCCTTGTTCACAAATCCCGTCATTCAGCAACGGTAAACCTTTTGAATGTGCACATTTATTACCTCTGGAAAAAATTTTTTAATTTATCTTTGTCCGTTTTAATTTTTACTAAAATCTTATACCGGGTGTCAACGAATCTATTAAACAAGCCATAACTCATAGACAGAGTTGTGTAGAATACTGAAAATCGGTATTTAAATACGAATACGAATGCCGGAAAAAAAGTATTTGAATACTTAGAAGAAAAAAGTATTCGAATACTCGGTATTAACGAATACCCGGAATTGGTATTCGAATACTGGAAAAAAGATTCGAATAAGGGAAAAAGCCGATTATTAAAAATTTGAAGAGCAAAAAAGGTCCTCACCTCATTTTTCCCAAATTTTGTTCCCTTTTCCTACTCGTGACAATTTTGGTATTCGAGTACTTCTTACAATTCCGTATTCGAATACTCGGAACGCCCGTATTCGAATACTCAAATTTTAGAGCCATTTTTAATATTGCGTCTAAATGGTCATGAATCTTTAATTAAGTCCTAATTTTTAATCCGATCGGAAGTAAATTGGTATTGTCAGATTTGTCAAAAAATCCAATTGTTTTGAAAAGTGCCTGTATAAAAATGGTTGTCATTTGAAAAATTAGGCTATACACAAAAACGTCAATTTGCCAAATTGTTTTATTCCAATCTTTATAAGCTGGTTTTACCTTATCAAACTTCTTGTCAAATAAGTTTGTTCAAATATTTGATACAGTTTGTTTGAAGACAAAAGTGTAAAATAAAAATTATTTGACAAACTTCTTTGAAGCAAATATCAGGTAAAAACCAAACACTACACCAATCATGATAAAATCGATATTAAGTAGTTACCCTGTTGCCAACTGTCAATTCTGTATTCTTTAGGTTGGTAGTTTTAAGTTTTGTAATTTTATTTAAAAAAAATCTGCACAACATTCAACTTTTTAAAAAGCATTGTAAACATTTCTTTAAAGAAAATAGGTTGTCATATCTTGACACTATTTTTAACCTCCCCTATTAAAAAAACGTGTAACGGGACGTGATCATCAGGATATGCAGCTAAGGCCAGTAAAATTACAGAAAACTGAAAAATTTTGACCTCGTTATATGTTCGGCGCTAGATGGAACCACCTACCGGTACAGGTGAGAATTCTTCATCAGCGGCAGGATAAAATATGGTACAAGATCCGAATAGGAGACGACCTTCACCCGTCTGTTTACTGGACAAAAATTGTTTTATATTAAAGATAATATTTAAAAACAAAGGTTTCGCCATAGGGTTGCCTAAAAAAATAGGTCAGGCCATATTAAATTTAAAAAATGAACTCAACATTTTTACAAAAATTTTAAGAAACTTAATTATTTTTAATTGGTTATAGCCTTAACCTTATTGCTTTAGGCAACCCTATGACAATACCTTTGTTTAAATACTATATCTAATATAAAACAGTTTTTATCCGGTAAACAAACAAATTCGGATCTTAGACTAATAGTACAATTCAAAACATCTAGAATAGGTAAATTATGTAAGAAAAGGTGTAAAGCATGATTTAAAAAATATAACACTGAAAAAATGGTTTATTTCATGTGAAATTTCAGATATGGGATTGTTGGGTTGTGTTTGAATATAAAAACGTTTTTTATTTAATATTTTGCTGAACTATTAAAAATAAAGGCAGTTTTGTCTCGGTCAATTTTTACATTTTGTAGTTTTTGGAGCCCCTGTACAAAACAAAACAAATCTAATGTAAATCTTATTTCTTTAAGAAGCAAAATGAATAGCAGCATCACTTTTCTATAAGTAAATTCTCGCACTTGTAAGCAAATGTTCGACTTTATTCATACGTTTGAAGTAAAACCTTCTATATCTTATACCTATAAGCAAAAGAATTTGCTTCTTTTTATTCATATGGCCCAATATCCCATAACAATGTAATGAAAATAATGAATGCTTTCAGATTTATTGCAAACATTAACATGAAAACAAGGGAATTTATTTGGTTACAAAATTCGCTACAACACGCTCAAAAACTTGTAAACATAAAGAAAAACATTAATGTCAATGTATGAGATTTTTAAAGTGTTAGCCGTGAACGTCTTGGCTACATCCCTGGCAAGAAATTAACCGAAAAATTATTATACTTAAAAATAGATAAAAATCATGCACACAGAATACCTATATGCGAAAATTCTAGTATTGGTATTATCCTTAAATTTTGAAAACTGTTGGACAAACTGCATTAAGATTGTCTGCACAGAGCGGCATGACTGACTTTGTAGCAAGGATGTAAAAAAATTAAGTAGCCATGTAAGACTTTTTATTTGTTTAAAAATTAAGAATAATAATTAATAATGATGTCAAAATGTCACAGTCGACAGCATTATTGGCAATTCAAATTAAGGACCAAAAGTGTTGCAGTTCGGTCAATCTGCTGATAAAAATGGGTATCTAGATTAGAAGTGTCGAAAATATTTACCATATTTACAGAAATATATGATTTTAGGTTACTGTCTTGGCTAGAAACAAAAGCACTTTTGAAAAAAGGTATTAAATTTCAGACAAAATATTAGGCATCATAGTCTAAAAACTTAAATAAAACAAAAAAAGTTACCAGCTTACGTTCCGCGTAATTTTATATAAAGTGACAAAACGTAAGTTCTTGAATATTTACACTTAAACTGCAGACATAACAAATCCGACTTTGCACATTTTGCTTTAAGGGTGTCCCATTTTGGTTGTCCCTTATGGGAAACTTGGAAACCATAAGAGATATTAAAAATCTGATACCCCATCCTCGAGCTCTTTTTTGGAGAAAACATTTATGGTAAAAACAGATCATCGCTATCGCGAAGCGTTTCAGAATACAGGGTGATTCTCGATTTTTTCACTTTTGAAAAAGGTCCTGTAGCTTTGTTGTTATTACAGATACAGAAAACTAATTGCACATTATACAGACACTTTTTTCCGTAGAATCCAGTGGCGTAGCCAAAAATTTTTGAGCTGTCATTTTTGACATATGACCCAAACATGTTTTTTTATTAGGGACACCCTATAAATGATTAGGTAATTAAATTGCTTGTTTTTTTCTGATTAAAATAATATATCATAGTAGGTGGTTTAATAAATTTTTACGTCAAATATTGGAAAAATTATATGATTTTAAAGACGCATTGCGGCTTCTATCTGTTTTTAAATTGTTTTATATTTTTGTTTTAAAAGGAATCTGTCATCCCTTAGCTCAGGAGACATTTCCGTAGAAAAAAACAAAAAATTAGTTTACAACAACAAATAATAAACAAGTTATATTAATTAAACTTAAGAATTAATCAAGTTTTTTTTTTTTTGATTTTTGATTTTTTATATTTTTATGAATTCTCCATGTCAACTTTACCAATAGAGCAAAAAAAAAAAAATTTAAAAGTCCAAAAAAAAATCTGAAAAATTTTTGACACACCCTGTATAACTTTGATTTTTATTTTTTTATACAACATTATCATACTAATACAGTACCAAAATTTTTTTGCTTCAAATTCATAAATAAGGACGCTTATGAATTTTTAAATTTAAACATAAAAATAATTATTTTTAATTTTTGGGACACACTGTATTATTTATACATATATATATATATATATATATATATAATAATATTCTTCCTTATCATATATATTATCCACCATAATTTCATCCTTATATATTCATAAATAAAATTGTAGGAAATTTTTAAAGTTAAAAATAAAAAAAAATCATTTAATTTTTGAGACACCCTGTATCATTTTTTTATGTATAATAATATTTCTCACCATCACATTTATCAAATACCAAAATTTCATCCCTTTATTTTCATAAATAAAATTGTAGGAAATTTTTAAATTTTAAAATAAAAAAAATTATTTTAATTTTTTGAGACACCGTGTATCATTTTATTATGCGTATTAATAATCTTCTACATCATATATATTATTTACCAAAATTTCATACTTATATATTTATAAATAAAGTGGTAGGAAATTTTTAAATTTTAAAATAAAAAAATGCGTCTTTAAAATCATAATTTTTCCAATATTTGACGTAAAAAATTTATTAAACCACCTACTATGATATATTATTTTAATCAGAAAAAAACAAGCAATTTAATTACCTAATCATTTATAGGGTGTCCCTAATAAAAAAAAAAAACATGTTTGGGTCATATGTCAAAAATGACAGCTCAAAAAAATTTTTGGCTACGCCACTGGATTCTACGGAAAAAAGTGTCTTTATAATGTGCAATTAGTTTTCTCGTATCTGTAATAACAACAAAGCTACAGGGCCTTTTCAAAAAGTGAAAAAATCGAGAATCACCCTGTATCTCTGAAACGCTTCGCGATAGCGATGATCTGTTTTTACCATAAATGTTTTCTCCAAAAAAGAGCTCGAGGATGGGGTATCAGATTTTTAATATCTCTTATGGTTTCCAAGTTTCCCATAAGGGACAACCAAAATGGGACACCCTGTACAGGAAATATATTTAGAATGTTCTAAAAATTTCCAAAATTAAATAATATACAAGGTGCTCTATTTAAAATAAAATATTTAATTTTGTCCATCGTTACATGACACACCTCGTTATTGTTTTTGTTGAAAAATTGTGCAATAGGCGTGTCTGAGCGTTATTTCTAAAATGTTTTCATTTATTTATTATGAAATTTATTTCATTTGGCTGAGACACACTGAATCTGCACTGTACTATAAATTTTTCTGTCGCTATTGTAATCTAGGAAAAAGTCCATTTGTTGATATGTCGAAATAGAGAATCTTTGAACAGCAATAATGAATGTTTGCCGAAAAGCGCGCGTGTGTTCTGTAAAGGAACAAAGCTTTTTGTATCTATTAATCTGTATCTAACAAAACTTCACTTTAATATGAATTTCTTTGTCGCTATGGTAATCTAGAAAACAGTTCGTCTCTAGATATGTCGAAATAGAGAAACTTCGAACAGCAATAATAAATGTTTACCGCCAAGCGCGCGCGTCTTTAGGTATCGTAAGAGCACAAAGCTATTTCTGTATCTATAATCGGTATCTAACAAAACTGCACTTTGCTATAAAATTCTTTGTCGCTATTCTAATCTAGGAAAAAATCCATTTGAATGTTTACCGAAAAGCGCGCGTGTATCTATAATCTGTATCTAACAAAACTGCATTTTACTAAAAATGCTGTTTTTTTAATCGGTAACATGAAGTTAACGTACTCCATTCTAGTACCCTACATAAAATGTTAAAAAAGCTACTTTTTTAACACTTCGAAACTTTTTTACACTTTGAATTAGTGTTTTGTTTCAACGCCTACTACAATAAACTTAAATATCATTTATGCAATGTAACAGTAAACGCGACATGAACTGTACCAAACGGTCAAGTTACCTTTAGTTTTGTCATTATTTCTTTTAGTTTATGTGTTAATCGTTTTAAAATTTGACAATTTGCAAATAAATTTAATAGAAATTATTTAAAATTAATAGTAATAATAAATTTGGATGACTAAGAAATTGAAAAGAAATTTATACTATTTCAGTATTATTTCTACAAAAAGTAAGTACATACCATTTTCTAAAATTAAATAATAAATGCATAGTTATAAAGAGGATAATTGTCTCCTAAAAAATAAGAAGGCTTTGATTTTTTGTTGCAATATAATGGCTGTGCTGCGAAAATTAAATTTAATTAGTTTAGATAAATAAAACATGTATAAAATTGTATTTTGAGAAATTTTTATACGGTCGTGGAAAAAATATAGTATGTATCACATGCATAAGGTGTATTTTTTTATTCATGGGATTGCCGCACTCGCCTAATGGCTTGTGGTGTCAAACTTCCCATTTGTAAGAAAAAGTTTCACTTTATGCACTTGTTACATAAATGACTATTTTTGCTATTGTAAACTAGGAAAATGTCTATTAATAGTTATGTCAAAATAAAAAACAAACTTTGAACAGCAATAATGAATGTTTATCGACGCGCGCACACTTTTGGTGCCGTAAGAGAACAAAGGTATTTCTGTACACAGAATCAGCTAAATAAAGTCGTTCATATGCAATGCTTGGAAAGGAGATGGTCTAACGCAAATGCCGGTATGTAAACATTTCAGAAAGAATGACTAATTGTAATTGTGCTTTCTTTGTTGTTGTTTTACTAGCCGATATACCCTTAAGTATTGCTGGTACAGTATATAATCTGAATCTAACAAAACTGCACTGTTCTATGAATTTCTTTGTCGCTATTGTAATCGAGCAAAAGTCCGTTTGTAGATATGTCGAAATAGAGAAACTTCGAACAGCAATAATGAATGTTTGCCGAAAAGCGCGCGTGTATACCGTAAGAGAACAAAGCCAAAACTCAATTGTAATATAATACATGGTGAACATCGCTGCGGCCTGCGGCTGTAATATTACTGCCTTTGTGAGGAACTATTTGCATTGCCACTGCCGGGAACAATAAATACCGCTCTCTGTGCGGCATGTCGATTTACCAAACACAGAAAACTTGGGATAAGCATCCAGTTATTTAATGGGTTTAGAGATGTATATATATATATATATATATATATATATATATATATATATATATATATATATATATATATATGTGTATAAAATCTTACATAATTCTTTTATATATGTCAGTTAAGAATAAGAAAAAAATTAACCATGTTTTAATAAAACAAACAAAAACACTATGTGAGAATTTGAACCTTTAACTCTGCGAGTAAAGTAATTTTCTGAGTCAAAATATTAATTATAAATCAAATACAGGGTCAAGTGTGTATAACTAGCAAAACAAATAACCGCAAATTTATTATTTAAACACAAGACAATTTTGGAAGAAGAGGAGTAGAAACCTGACTCTAAAAATCTGGGTTTTCTCATTGTCGACTGCTAAATATTAAGAAAGGGGGATGGCGTACATCCCCGCCAGAAATGGTAGAGGTTCCATAGAAAAATTGGTATGACGCGTACTGCAATCACCCCCAACGCAAGATTCAAGTAGCAAATATCAACGCCACTGAATAAGAGCACTCGATGATGGGAAACAGGAAGATGGGAACCGTATTTTTAAAAATCTGGGTGTTCTCATTGTCGACTGCCAAATTAGTTAAGAAAGGGGGATGTACGCCTTGTATATTATTAGCTGAGCGTACATCTCCGCCACATATGGTAAAGGATCCATAGAAAAATTGGTATGGTCAGTTTAGCGTTCCAGCCAGCCAGACGCCTATTACGATCACCCCCAACGCAAGATTCAAGTAGAAGATATCAGCGACACTGGATGAGAGCAGTCGATGATGGGAAACAGGAAGATGGGAACCGTACTCTAAAAATCTGGATGTTGTCATTGTCGACTGCTACAAGTTAAGAAGAGGATGTACGCCTTGTATATTATTAGCTCGTTAAAAACATGTATCTTTATTTGCTTGTAAATTTAAAGTGATTATTCGCTATAAGTGTCCAATACCCCATATGAGTAACGTACTCCAGTTGACGTATTTGGTGCAGAAAAAATACGTGGCAACAATATAACTTTCTGTCAGGCGTAGGACGTAGGGCGTTCATACGTTTCAAGTGTAACGAGTATTTTGAATTTTGCCTGCGTGGAATGACAATATTGTGGCAACGTATTTTTCTGAACCAAATGCGTCACCTGGAATACGTTACTCTGATGAGGTATTGGATACTTATAGCAAATTCGTTTTAAAAATAAAAAATTATATTTAAAACCAAATAAAATACAACTTTACCAGCTAAAAGTATACAAGGCGTTCATCTTTCTTTCCTAACATGCAGCAGTCAAAGAAGGGAATACCCAGATTTCTAGTCAGTTTTTCTACTCATTTTTTCCAAAGTCATCTTGTGTTTAAATATTAAATTTGTAGTTGTTTGTTTTTCTTTGCTTTATTATAGGACTGGTCTACTTTCTTCTTAATATTAACAAACCTAAATAAATATATGCTATTTTATACTGGGTGTGGCTATTTAAGTTCAGGGACGCTTGAGTAAAGTTACTATATTTTGTTAGCTGATGATCAATTCAGGAACCCCTAGAATATGTGCTTTTTGGTTTGCGCTGTTTTGAAAGTTATATTTGTTGAAACATGTGTTTATAAATGTTTTTTTATTTAAAGTTGGGGAAGTTGCAACATAATAATAATAAAGTGTTGTGTAAAGGGCGTTAAAATTTAAGAAAAATCAGTTTTTCTAAATATTTTAATATGCTTTGGCCGATTTGGATAAAATTTGGTACATTCATTTGAAACTAATAAGGCGCTTATTTAGCTCTAACCACCTTGTTATTATTGGGTGCAGTGGGGTCTCAGTGGGCACCGCAACTTATTTTATGGAACAAAAAAGTACGCCACTGACTTTTTAACACTTTTTATTTTTATAATTAAGCAATTAATAGTACAACATTTTAGTCTCTTGTATTTTCTTCATATCTCGCTTAAAAAAAAGCCACTTTAAGTGTTTCTCAAAAGTAGACCTAAACGGCATAAAAATAAAATCTAAAATTAAAAAAAAAAGAATTTCGATCTTTTTTCTTAAATTTTAACGTCCTGTATCTTAGTAAGGAAGCAACTACAGACAACTTTTTTTTATAAAATAACATAAGAAATTACACCTTAAGAGTTAAGATCCCATAGTTCTGCAACACCCTGTACATTGCTTGTTATGGGTAACTAATATCACCCTCTCGCCAGACTATATAACTTAGAAATTTCGACGTCGAATTGTGGCAAACAATAATAGCAATCAGAGCCGTACGGAGGGGAGGCAATGGATGCAATTGTCCTCCCCCTCCCAAAATCCCAAAAAAAGACCTCTTAATGATGGGGTTGATTGCTGGAGGTGGCGCCTAAACCGCCTTGTATACTTACCTAAAGACTTTTTTAGTTGTCGCCTTTTTTGTTCCCCCACCTCTCCGCTTCCCACAACCACAAAATTAATTTCTGTATACGGCCCTGATAGCAATCAAATCTATAGCAACAAAACATATTATTTAAGAAAAATACCAGGGCCGTGCCTACTAGGGTGCAAGGCGCCAGGGTGCAATGCTGTTAGGACGGAAATTTAAAAAAATATATTAATAATTATATCCTATCAGTTTACAGTAATCCCAAAATAATTAATTTTATTTTAAACGTATTTTATTTTTAAATCAAAATATTGGAAATTAAAACTCACAGAAACTATTTACGAACAACAATAAGTCCAGAGAAGACTAATTTGGCGCTAATTTCCTATAGAAAAAAAATGAAATGTGTGATGGCTTGGGTTGAAGATTTTGCGAACATAAAAAGCCGGGAAATTTGAATTTTAGTAAATATGCTGTTTTATTTAAGTATTTAATACCTTTATTATTTTTTTAAATTGAGTTTTATTTTTATGTTTACTTTTGTAATGTATTTAATATTTATATGTTTCTTCTTACTTTTTTATTACATTTTATTTTGTCTCTTCTTGTTTAATAGTAGGGAGCCCAAGGGGGATTTTGGGATTTACTACAGCGCGGCAGATTAATACACTGGAGGATACATTGTACCCGGTTAAGTACCTTCACCAAATATAAATCCCGTATACAAGGCCTATCGTAAAAACAAAAGTATATCCAGTCAGAAATTTTCGAGCGCGTCAGATTCAGTATTTGCGTGAGCTACGACTATGCTGAACAGTGTGTGTATATTCCACTCAATTTGACAATTTGAAAAATGACGTAAAGAAAGCGGGAGGGCTGCAAAGTTCGTAAAATTTTTGACATTCTGGGAATGTGTCTATTTTAAAGAAAATAATTCAAGAATAACGAAAATATATAATCCGATACATGATCCGAACGATTTAAATAACATGATTTTTTGACACATTTAAAAATCTGTAGCTGCACCCCCACAATGAAAAGGTCTACTATTAGGCATCATCCATTTTGTTCTCATCACCTAATCCTTTGCAACCCAATAATGAGGTCTCTATGACGCTCAAGCAAATCTCCATTTAGCAACATGGCTCCCCTACTCCAAAGCTTATTATAATAATTTTATATTTAAAACTAAAAACAGTATACTACTGTATTAATTTCAAGTAACTCGAATGTGTAATAATTATAGGAGGAGGCTCGTTTTAAAAAGTTTACACACACTCTAATATTAGGTTGTTATATTATATTTTATAAAATATGTTTAAAAAACTAAAAAACATGACTTTTATATGCAAACCGAACTAAAAATTGAACATAACTTTGACCACTGTGTTCTGGATGTCAACCGACGAGTCATAAAAGTAGAATTATAATAAAATTTAAGACAATAACAGAATAATTGCACTTCATAGTAAAAAGCGTGGCGTGCATTTTACTTTTTCATAACTTTTCCGCTCATAGATATTTACAAATGAAATAATTATAACATTTAATATACAAGCACCCCACGCTTTATCTGAAGTGAATTATTCTGTTATTATCTTAAATTTTATTATAATTCTATTTTGAGGTATATAATTATGATTCATTGTTTGACCTTTTATTACTGTAATACAAACTCTTTGTAATGAAAAATTATTTCTAATTTTTAGTTCGGTTGCATATAAAAGCAGGTGTTCTTTAGGTTTTTTAAACTATTATTTATTTTTCATTTGTTAGTTCGATATATCAATTAGTTTTCTGCGGACATGTGATATTGAAATGTTTCACGAACTGTTTCGTAATCTAATCATTTCATTTAAAGCTTCACCGTTGCATGGGGTTGCAAGAACGCAAGCTACTCGAACATAGTTTCTGTCAGCCTGATGCTGAGAGGTAAATTCGTCGACGGTAAACTGCACAGCATGCGCCAGATCGCGCACTAGCTCTTTCTCTGTTACTCTCTACGAACATCTATAAGAATTTTTTTATCCTGGCGATCCTAATCAGGATAACGGGATACTTGTTTGCAGATCACTGCATTGTCATAGGTCCTTGATACGTGTGCAAAGTTTCACAAGAAATCGAATCGCTGGAAGTTGGTGAAAATTATGCTTAAAGATTCCGTTACATACATACATACATACATAGAACAAACATAACTTTGAGACACTTTGTGTTCTGATGCAGCCATGGCATAAAAAGTAAATTATTTATGGTATTTAGCTCCTGAAAAATGCAACTCTAGTAAAAGTAGCAACACGTCCCGATTTTGGCAGGACGGTCCCGCTTTTGAAGGAATGTCCCTAGAAAATGTCCTGACTTTTGAAAAGGTCCTGATTTGCGGTGGGACTGCGTGTAAAGAGAGAAAACTTTTTCGCTCTCACAAAAAATTTTGGGGGAAACTGAAGAAAAGTACATGTAATTTCAACTTGTCCCGATTTCTAATTATTATAAAATAATTACTTTATTAATTAAACACTTTAAACTAGGCTTCTTATATCAGTTCAAAAAAACACAAAAAGTTACTTAAGATTGAATTTGATTAAAATTTTGTTTGTCCGGTTTTTTTGTCCAGGAGTGTATATTAGGGTGTTCCATTTAAAAAAAAATTACCTTTTTATTTTTCTCTTGTTTTTGATGTTTATTTGTTTCCTTTGTTATGCCCAAAAGATAATAAGTAAAAAAGTATGAAACTTTTATACAAGAGATTTCATTTTTTATTTTTTTTTGGTTATGGTTAAAAGTGGGTGGCAAAAATATAAATGAAAACCATGTACACATTATGTGTATGTTAACTCCAGAATAAAAAGCAGTTTGTCAAAATTGTTTTTCTAAATAAAAATGAACATTTTGGCTATAGGAAAAATAAGTAAACAATTTTTTTGAAGAAGAGGATCAAAGAAAAAAGAGAAAAATAAAAACACTTTAAAGTTAGGCTTCTTATATCGTAAAATTTCTAGAAGACATATTTTGTTCGGTGTACCCGTGTTGCTAGACGAACCCAGATAAAAACAGATTAAGATTGTTCAATTGCTAGACGGGCATAGTTGAGTTGCTAGACGGGGTAGTTGAGTTCCCAGATAACCCAGACTGACTTCACTATCGTTGATAATATTTTCAAATGATTATATATAAAAACTGAGAAAAGTTGTTTTTTTGTCCTAAAAAAAATCAAGTTTCAAAAGCAAATCCTCTTTTTGTATTTTTACCGTGAATATAATGAAATTTTATAGACAAATTCTAACTTTTGCAAAATTATCTAAATTTTTCAAATACGGTGGATAATACGCCATTTACGTGACCTTATTACAGTCAGGTAAAAATCGGCGGGCAAACTTTGACACCAAATTGTGTTTGTACTCATGGGGTTATCGAAGGGTCAAATTATGTTAGAAGGAAATTTCGACACCGCGCCGTAAAGCAGGTAGGTACGGTACCCGATAGAGTAATTAGAACAGTTTTTAGGAAGGAGTTAGTTCTGTGTAAGCATAGTCCTTTTTTATTTTTTTAATCTAAACCCAAGACTACAATAATAATAATAATAATAATAATAATAATAATCGCATATACTGGGATTACGCAGTTCCCAACAACGCGCATCAAATTCAAGCGAACTCAAACCCGACATCGTTCTCCATGATGAGACAAACCACACCATGTATGTAATGGAGTTCGCCCCAGCGGAAACTAACATCGTCCTAAAAAAGAACGAGGGAGAAATGCAGGCCAAATATCAAGATCTTCTCTTGGCTTGAACTTCGGAGGCTCTATCCAGGAGTATACCAGTCGCGATTGGTTGTCCTGATAATTGGCGTTTTTGGGAGGCATGAAGAATAACATGTATTAAGGGAAGTGAGGTACATGCCAGCATGCGAAAATACACACCCGAAAAACTAGAGGTGATGAAGATGCAGAAATCTGTTGTCACCTGGATCCCTTCGTCTACCGGAGGCAAATGAATTTGGCCGAAGATCACTGACCGAGCGGACGCGATATGGATGGCTTTCCGCACGACGCCCTATGGGGTCGGAGCCATGGGATACGTCATGTTGGATCTTTTAAAGAATAATAAATAATTCAAATCTGTACGGGTGTTTATCAGCACAAGTGGATTTTAACACACAATAATGCCCCTCGTGATATTTACAGTCTAGAAACTTGACAATCTTTTTCTAGCAACTCATTTATCTATGTCTAGCAACTCACCAATCTCAAGTTCAAAAATATTATTGTCTTATTGCCGTCTAGCAACTCGAGTACACCCATTTTGTTATAGGGGCGACTAAAATTTCCTTTTACCAGGGCGCAAGTCACATCAAGAACGGCCCTGAGAAATACAATAACGTCTAACAGAAATATTTAATTTAATAATCCACTGTAAAATACAAAACAAGACAAACTTTCAAACAACAAATAATTTCATCGCAAACGAAATGAAAATAAAGTTGTAAGAACCAAAGCTATATCGCAAGCAAACCTGGTAGAACAAAACAAAGAGAGAGAGCAAAAGCATTTAGAATTATTTCCATGAGGGTAGTCAAGCGCGTCACCAAGTGGATGAATCTAATATAACAACCCTTCACATTCTAATGTTAAACCATAGTTATGCATACCGAACTCCGCAATGATGATTAGAATGGGACTTTCTTAGTCGATCTCTTAAATCAGAGCCGGATTCCAATATTAAAGACAGATTCAAATTAATGAGGGATTTTAAAAATATCCACCATAGCAACATAGAGACATTTGTATATTTATTGATTTTTGTTTTACATTATTTGTTAAGATTTTTTGTTTGTTTAATATAGAGAAGATACCGGGGGCGCATTCAAAATAGACGTCCGGTAAAGGCCCAGTAAAGACATGCGCAATAAGCAAGACCTTTTCAAAACTAAACTTAAGCGGGCTTTACACCTGACAAGTTATTGATCAAAAACTTGTTCAAATACTTTGGCGAATATTTGATAAATAAATTGAAAAGTTGGATGTTTTTACTCTCCTCAAGTTATTGTTAAATTTATTTTCAATTTTATCAAATGGTTTTCTAGGGTTATGTTAACTATTAACTAATTACTAAAAGGCCCCTAAAAAATATTGATGACAAGTTTTAATTTCTTTAAGTACTTGAGCAAGCTACTTGATAAATAAGTTGAAAACATTTTTAACCGTCAAGTCACTTAAACAAGCACTTGTTCAATTAATTGATCAATTACTTGTCAGGTGTAAAACCCGCTTTAAGGAACAAACTCGTTTGGTGATGTCATAAGATGGGTAAAGTTTACCCCAAGGTTATCGAACCTGAATGCGCCCCGGGTGTCAACGAAAACTATCAGACAAGC
The DNA here is from genome assembly GCA_014170235.1 of Listronotus bonariensis. Classification (NCBI taxonomy): domain Eukaryota; kingdom Metazoa; phylum Arthropoda; class Insecta; order Coleoptera; family Curculionidae; genus Listronotus; species Listronotus bonariensis. Next base: position 38,991 of record JACEGR010004691.1, on the reverse strand, counting down.
CATAACATTTTGTTGTTCTAGTTTTTGTATATTTCTAGTTTTTTATGAATTTTTTAGTTAGTTAGTTTTCATTGGTGGTTATAAAAATACGCCTGGCGGTACTTTCCACCTTTGTATATGTGATTCTGTCTATACAATAATTATTTTTATTTTATTTTATTTTTATATATTTATAACTTCTAGAGTTTCAGAGATGCCAAAATGAGACTTGGTATAGGTAAATGGCAGAGTTGGGCAGAATACTGAATATCGGTATTCGAATACCGAATATTTGAATACTTGGAAGAAAATAAGTATTCGAAAACATGAATACCCGGAATCGGTATTCGAATACTGAAAACAAAAAGATTCGAATAGTACTAAACAAAACCTATGACAAAATTGAAGAGCAAAAGGTCCTCTTTTTTCCCTATCTTCCTTCCCTTTTCTTATTGAAATCATGACAATTTTAGTATTCGGATTAGAGGCGCATTTACACATTTGCCGCCCGTAGGCTATTTTATTTTCGCCGCCCCAATTTTTAAAATAATATTGAGAGAGAGAAGAGAAAAAAGGTCCTCACTTTCATTCCTACGTACAAAATAAAAATCGAAATCCACTAAATTATAAGTACAAAATCTGCCGCACTCTAAAAACGTCTGCCGCCCCCTAAAACACGCCGTCCTAGGCTTCAGCCTACTCAGCCTTTTGGTAAATACACCACTGATTCGGATACCACTTACACTTTTCGGTATTCGAATACTCGGAACGCCAGTATTCGAATACTCAAAAAATATTCAACGAATACTTCTAAAGTATTCCAAGTATTCGAATAAAGAATCCCGAATACTGAGCAAAATAAAATTCTGCCGAATACCGAATACCAAACACACAAATATATTCGAATACTATTCGAATACCGGCAAAATGTATTCTAAATACTATTCAGAATACTGAGTATTCGTATACGACCCAACTGTGGTAAATGGTATAAAATAAAAAAGTTTTCGCATATTTTTTACTTTTGGGTTACTTCCGGTTTAACCGACAATAGCTCAAATTTTAAATTTTTAAATAGAACACCCTGTATAGTTTACCATTTTTAGATTCTTGAGGCAATTCCGAATAGAAATTTGACATTTTAAAAAGTTTTTACCTTCATTCCATTTTTAAGAGTCATTTGTAATTTTGCATCTAGGTGAGCATGATTCTTTATTTATGTCATTATTTTTAATCCGATAAACAGTGTTGCCATTTAAAAATACTAGTTAGACACGAATATGTCAAACTTCTAACTTGTTTTATTCCTATTTTCTTACATTACCTGTGGTCCTTAGAATAATTTGCAAGCAATGATGCAATAATAAAAATGGCTTTAAAAAAATTAAGTAGCCTTAAAAACTTTTTAAAAATGTCACATTCTGATTTGAAATCGACTGGCAAAATTAAAAATGATAAAATATACAGGGTGTTCCATTTAAAAAAGAAAAACTGGAGACACTAGTGAAACTATAATTGTCTTTGGTTTAACCAAAAGTTACTAAAAAGTCAAAAATAGGCGAAAACTCACCTCTTCCCATTCCATTTACCTATACCAATTTTCATTTTAATATGCCAAATACTCTAGAACAGCAATGGCGAACCAATGGCACGGGTGCCCAAGTTGGCACGCGACGTAAAAATTTGGGCACGCGGGTATATTGATCTTTTATTAAACTAAAATGAGGGAAGTTTCACGTTGGTGTTTTTTTGTGCTATTCAATTTTTTTTTATTTTTTCAGTCTAAACAGTATTTTATAGCACGCCAAGGAGATATTTTTACATTTTTGTACAAAAATGGCACGTAAATACGAAAAGGTTTGCCATCACTGCTCTAGAAGTTATGGTTTGAGTAATAAAATCGTTGTCAGCCGGCATAGACGAAAAAAGAATGCCTGGCATTAGTGGCAGTACCTTTTGTCATCTTAAAGTCGAAGTGAATTAAAATGTTTTTTTGCCGCTAAAATCTTATACCATTTAAATAATCTATTTTGCCTGATATATATGCAATTATAAAGGGTGTAAACAGAGTGTTAAACTTTCCCAAAATTTTAAAATTTCGAAAACACTTATCTTAGTAAAATCTGTTACGCTAGATATAAGCGTTATTTGTTGTTTTTACACATAATTGTTAATATAAAATTAAACCAAGTTTTTAAAGTGGATTTAACTTTTAAACTAAAGAAGATAAGAAAAAAAAATAAGAGACATAAAAGCTGCATTTCCATTTACTTAATCTAAAAAAATATATACAAAAATGTCATACACGTTTTCACAATCAGTGGCGTACTTTGTTCCTGTTCAAAATATTTGTTCAGGTGCTGCTCGAGAAGTCACTGAACTTATTTCATTTAATTAAGTTAGTTCTGGTTATGCCAAATTTCACAAAAATCGTCTAAACGATATTTAGGATATTTACATTAAAAACTATTTTTTTACAAATTTAGCAGTACTGCACCTTGAGCAAGTAGAATTTTTGGACCCATCCTTATATAAACTTTTTTCCTTTTTCCTTTTAGTGAGAGAATTTTACCATAGCAGTTTGAAACACTCTGCAAAAACACGCTGTATATTTGGTTTTTAAGATTTCACACTTGAGGAGCCTTCAAAACCGGACAAATCCAAATTGTAAATTTTTGTTACTATCGGACAAAAAATAATTAATTTATGATATTAGGTTTAAAAAAATCAAAGAAAAAAATTTGTGTACAGATAAGATCGCCCTTCTGATATCACCAAAAAAAAAAAAATTTCTTTTAATACCTTTTGTGTAATTGACAGTTCTTTTGCGGGATTCCAAATTTGGCAAAAATGGATTTGTCAGCTTTTGCATCTAGGCTACTCACTATGATTCTATTGTATTAGATTATTATTATACAGGGCATTTCATTAAGGGTGGATAGGTAGCATATCTTAGAAAGTAATAGTCCTAGGACAATTTAAAAAATCCCATTAAGGAAATTGACCATTGGAAATGGCTGGAAAATATTTTGAAGTTCCTGACAGTACCGCTAGGGGGCGTAGTAGCTATAGTCGTATCTAAAACTGCATTTTTCTTGAAATAAGCCCCATATACGTGGTTTTGCTGCAAGTATTCTTTATCTTTTTGATTTATAACTTTTTATTCCAGGGCGTAAAAGGAAGAAATTATGAAATAAAATGTCTATAACTTTGGTTTCCCTTAACCAAATTTAGCAAATTAGGTTTCGTTTAAAAAAGGAAGCTTTGATGATTAAAAAGAAAGCTAACACCGCCCATTCTGTCTTTTGCTGCTTCCGCTAGAGGGCGTTATTTATCGAGTTTGAGGTTTTCTAAATTTTTCTTTAAAATTTTAAATAGTTTTAAAATTTGCTACTAAAAATCAAAAAACCGCTTGTCAATATCTTTATTCGTTCAAAAGTTATTGCCAAAAGAACGCGTTTTACTAAATTCGTAAATAAAACAATTGAATTTTAAAATTTAAGAAATCAAATATGCCATGTCAAACAAAAAATGTTGTTAAACTTTGTTTAATTTATAATTTAGTTATACAAATAATAATAAAAAGACCTAAAAAAGTAACAATAATAATAATAATAATAATAACAATATCGTATTTTTTCTGCCATTTTGCGTACCTCCCTTTACTCTTTTATTTCGGTTTTTGTTTAAGGGTTTTAAGTTTTAATCGAATTAATGTAAAAGATTTTGTCAAAGTGTGGTCAAATGCCAATTAACAATAATATAAATAAATAAATTAATTAATTATTTATTTAATTAATATTTCAAAAATACTGACTGATTTGATGCTGTCTTTTACTTTCATAGCACAGAAAAGCTCCGAAAAATAAATCTAGTTTACTGTAAAACAAATTAATAAGTTTACATGGAGACAAAGAACATAAATAACGGTCAAATAGTTTACTAATGTAAATAGTTACTAAGTAATTATTATTATTTTTTGTAAAATTATTCAAATCAATTATTCGATTTTTAATAAATCTCAAAAAAAATGGCATATACTAATGCAAAGGCGTACGATATGCTTGCAGTATATTTTTAAAGTTTTGAAAATGCAGCTTTTGCAGAACGAGAATACGCTGCAAGGTTTCCGCAAAGAAGACACTACAGCAGAAAAGTGTTTCGGCGTTTAGCAATGCGCTTACGTGAAACGGGTAGTGTTCGGGTTATTCCCGTTCGTATCAGAAGAACGGTTAGAAACGAAGACAATATTATAAACGTTCTTGCCTACGTGGAAGCGAATCAACATTTGAGCATCGAGAAATGGATGAACATTTGAGCATCGAGAAAATTTCGTTAGACTTAGGAATAAGTCGTACATCGGTGTCTCGGATTCTAAGCGATTTTAAATTGCATCCGTATCAAGTAGTATTACATCAGGCACTTTCCGAGGCCGATTTTGACAAGCGCCTGGGTTTTTGTTTTTGGCTAAGAGAAATGTGCAGGAGAACCATCAGTTCCTCTCACAAATATTATAGACTGATAAAGCCACTTTTTCCAGCTGTGGCGGAGTAAATTTGCACAACATGAAATATTGGTGACAAACAAATCCTCATTGGATGCAGGACGTCGCCCATCAAAATAGGGAATATAAATGTGTGATGTGAAATCCTGGGTGGAAGAGTTATTGGACCATATATTATTAATGAGCATTTAAATGGCGAATCATATATGATTTTTTAACGAATATTCTACCAATCCTTTTGGAAGATGTACCTCTCGACGCGACGTAAGAATTTCGATTTGGTATCAGCATGATAGATGTCCAGCACATTATTCCGAACAAGTTCGTAATTTTTAAAATTTATATTTTCCAAATCGCTGGATTGGAAGGGGCAGTCTATTTTTGTGGCTTCCCAGATCCCCCGATTTAACGGTGTTAGATTTTTACTTGTGGGGACGAATAAAAATATAGTTTATCAAACACGCCCAACTACTAGACAAAACATGATCGAACGATTACAACACGCTCCCACGAGCTGAAATCGAGGCGGCCGTTTTAAGTACCACCAAGATATTTAACAAATGTATTCTGCAAAACGGTGGTCATTTTGAACATTTATAAACTCTCTGTCCTCCTTTTTATTACGGTTAGTATTGTTGTATTTTTTTAAAATTACTTATGTTATTAGTATTATTATTATTTTTATAGGTCTTTTTATTTTCATTTATGACTAAATTATAAATAAAACAAAGTTTAACAACACTTTTTGTTTGCCATGGCACACCTGATTTCATAAATTTTAAAATTTAATTGTTTTTTACGAAGTTAGTAAATCGCGTTTTTTGGCAATAACTTTTGAACGAATAAAGATATTAACATGCGGTTTTTTAATTTTTGTAGTAAATTTAATTTAATTTTTGGTTTTAAGATAAATAATTATAACATTCCATTTAAAATTTTAAAGAAAAATTTAAAAAACCTGAAACTTGATAAATAGCGCGCTCTAGCGAGAGCAACAAAAGTCAGAATGAGCGTTGTTAGCTCATCAAAGCTTCTTATTTTAAACGAAACCTTGTTTGGTTAAGGGAAACCGAAGTTATATACATTTTAATTCGTAAAATTTATCCCTTTTCTACCGCCCTTATTTTACGCCCTAGAATAAAAAGTGATAAATAAAAAGATAAAGAATACTCGCATCATTACTATGGTAGTATTTTTTTATACCTCATATAGGGCTATTCTCAAGAAAAATGCATTTTTATATAGGTATATAGCTACTACGCCCCTAGCGGTACTGCTGGGAACTTTCCAGCAATTTCCTATGGTCAATTTAGGGCTATTAGTTACTGAGATATGCCACCTTATCCACCCTTAATAAAATACCCTGTATTTAGAATCCACCATTTATTATTTTAAAACTAAAAATGTTTTAATTTATTAACTCCAACCTTAGGCGTAGCCAGGATTTAGGCTTGAAGGGGCTGCCAATAAAAAATCGATAGTATTTCAAAAACAATATAATAGGTTTGTTCCAGCAGGCTGTCAAAAATGTTTGTAACCGTTTGGATTCTGCGCACGTCTAATTTGTCGTTCCAGCAGTGCCATGTTTGTAACATTATACAATTGTTTGTTGTTCCAGCAAGAGTTTTAAGATGTTGGAAACTGTTTAAAAAGTTTGCAAACTTTCTTTAAACATTACTGACAAATTTTTAACATAACCTTTCTTGTATTGACATATAAGCAGTATGCACGTCTTGTTTATTTTTCGTTCCAGCAGAAAAACTGTTGCCAACATTTCTAACTTATGTTTGTAACAATTTCTGCATTTTACTATTGTTGCTAACATGTTTCCAATATTCTGCTGGAACAAACCTATTATTTTTACAAAAATCCAAGAATGAAATGTAGGGAATTAGGACGGCAAAATAAAAAAAAAATTTTATATCGCAACATTTTGATCGTGTTTTGGATCTTGATGAAGATTCCAAATAATTACATCATCACTGCCAATTTAATATTATGTTGTTCGGTTAGACATAAAACACCTGTTTAAATACGACGTCACAACAGATTTGTGAATTTTTTTAGATTAGGCAAATACAAATACAGTTTTTTTGTCTTATAAATTCTTAGAGCAAAGAATTTGGAGACCGATGTTTATTTAAACTGTTTACCTTAAAAATCACTATCTGATTCATCTACATCTATTTAGAGACCCAAAATATAAAGTTTAAAAAATAGCTCCGAATTGGTCACAAAATGGTCCATCCATATACCAACTTTCACAGCTTGTTTAAAATATCAAGGTCAATGAAAATTTTTACCTCCTTAAAATAATCATAAATGGCACAATCAAATAAAAAATTGTCACAAAATGTTCAAAATTTGTCAGTAAGATTAGTTAATTAATCAACAAAATTAAAGGAATTCTGTATTAAATGAAGACATTCAAGGGCGAGAGAATTTTGTAAGCGGCCCAAAATTAAAATTTTGGATTCAAAAAACAAATTCTAAAAGCTAGCAATAATTAGACAATCGGTCATAGGTGTTTAAATATTTGGTCAAAGATACTAGTATAGGATAAAGAATTTTAGGGTCACTAATTCCTACATAAATATATTTGCACCTCAACATCAACATTCGAAGCTCATTAAATGCTACATAAATTATAAATTGGTCACGAATTGGTTACGAATGGGCACTGAATGTTGATATTGAGGTTCTACCCATTTTTATGCAACAAGTAATCATTTAAAAACACCTTGTCAGGAGTCTATTTTACCACTGACCAATTAATGCAACTTGTTTTCCAATTCAAGACCAATTTGTGACCAATTGATATCGGGTCGAATAAGCCTCAAACTTAAACAGTAAGAGGTGCTAAATATTCTTATGTACCAATTAATAAATTTGAAATAACTTCCCTTAATTATATTTTACTGCTGACCAATTTACTTACCTACTGTTACTAATGTCCAATCGTGACCAATTGTTACAGCCTAAAACGACCTCCGAACGTTGATGTTGAGGTGCCAAATATACTTATGTAGCAATTAGGGACCTTGAAATTTTAAACTCTATTTATTTATTTCAGTAGGTATCTTGGACCAAATATTAAATACCTATGGCCAATTGTTTAATTGTTACCATCTTTCAGAATTTGATTTTGGAATCTAAAGTTTGTAATTTTGGGCCACTAACAAATTTTTCTTGTCCTTGATTTTCTTCATTTAATACAGAATTGCTTTAATCTTGCTGACCAATTATTAATTAATTTTCCTGACGAATTTTGAACATTTTGTGAACAATTGCACCTTTTTGGTTGAGTCATGTATGATTAATTTGAGGCACTAAAAATTGATATTTTTAGCGCCTTGATATTTTAAAACGCTGTAAAAATTGGTGTATGGCTGACCAATTTAATACCATTTGGTGACCAACTCTAAGCCTTTTTGTTAAACCTTAAATTTTACATTTTTGCGGCTAAATAGATAAAACCTAAAGACTCGTCTGTTAAAATTGATGACCTAACTTTAAGAAGACCCTCTTTATCGTATTTATTAGTTATCTAAGGCTCCTTTAAGCGTATTACACCTTTTTTTATGATCCACACCACTGTGTTCTTGTATAAATACCAAAAGTTAAAACATCAAAAAATATGTTTTTACCGTGATTATTTAGTTATTTCAAAGCAATATAAATAGCAATTCCAACCCTGTAGGGCTCTTACACATTCTAATCTTCACAAAGGTGTATATATTGTGCAAAATATTATTTACCTTGCAAACAAAAGACAAGTTGACTCCGCCCATTTCAGGCCACTGACTAATAATAACATCTGGGTATGAAAGCCCCGCCTACAACCCCTAATGGTAGGGAAATCAGGGGTGCTAACTTAAACAATTTTGTGTGTCTCAGTTTTGTTTGAGCGGATGTGTAGACAGATTATTGAGGAAGGAGAATGTCGAATAATTATTTGAGGGATCCGTTTTGATTTTTTAAACTGTTGTTTTACCATATATTAAAAATCTCACATAAATTTTGCGACACTTTTGTAAGTAGTTTAAGCTCAAGTATTCAAGTTAAAATTAAACAATACAGTAGTATTTTAAAATACAAGAAGAAAATATTAACGCATTTAAATACAAGAAATATCTAATTATTTTAAATAGGCTATAAGTGCGGGAAAGACACTTTCCGCAAGTGTTAGGAACAATTTTTTTTTCTATGACAAGTTTAATACTCTAAAAGTTAAAAAGTTATAGCTTGTCTAATAGATTTGTTGACACCCGGTATAGACGGTGCCATTATTATTTTTTTAAACTCAAAATAAAATGTAAAATGTTTTAGTTAGTTTAAAGCGAAGTATTTTGACATCAGTTGTTGTTAGTCGTTCCTAGCTATAGCAAGGGTAAATATAGCTTGTAGCTATAGGTTTTTCGCCTAAATAAGCTCAGTCGGCATAATCTACTAAAAAATTACCCCTTAAAAAGACGATTGCCTGCAATAAAATGATTAACGGTAGTCGGGAGGGCACGGTCGTATTGTGAAGGTATAATACGACCGTGCACTCCTGACTACCGTTAATCATTTTATTGCAGGCAATCGTCTTTTAAGGGTAATTTTATTAGAAGATCATGCCGACGGAGCTTATTTGGACGAAAAACTATATTAATATTTCGAAATACTGTAGATAACTAACTGTGTAAATAAGTGTAAAATTTTTGTGCTTTCTTTAAAATAGGCAAATAAAAATACAACTTTTATTTCTCATATTTTTTTCGTATCTTGTTAAGTTCTAAAGAAAAAAATAAAATCGACCTAATTACATATTTTTAGACCATAAAAGCATTGCGGAAACTTTTTTAAATTAGGTTTTATAATTTTTAATAAGCAAATATGTAACACCAACAATTATTAGATATTTAATAAAGATTTATATATAGTCTAACAAATTTTACCAAAATAAGTGTTTTCGAAATTTTTCAGTTTTTTTTAAAGTTTAACACAACTTGTATCTTTAGAGCAAAAAGTTGCGGACCCATGTTTATATGAACCTATCTTTATATTTTTTAAAATTGAATCTGTTTATAAATTTTTATACCAACAACATTCTGTAACACCTTGTATACTAATCAATGCAAAAAAAGGCTTTTCGGAGATAAAGTAATTAATACACAATACAACGTGTTCAAGATAAGGAGGGCCAGTATGGGCATCTTGGAAATGGTAAGAATTACAAAGTCGGTAAAATGAGAAGAAAGTTAAGATTTTATGTGCCTAATAATATGCTGTTTAGAAAGTTTCATGATTCCGAGTATTTCCGGAGATATCCGGAGAGAGCCGAAAAATTGGGAATTTGTTTTAATTTTTTCCTGGTCTTATTTAACATCGGATTTTAAAATGAATTGCACTTTTGCATTGCCACTTTTGCTGCTCTATCCAATGGTGGTATTTTATTTGGACTGAGACGTTTCGGTTTTGTAGGACCATCATCAACTTTATTTTTTTAAATACGGCCCTGATATTTTGATATCAAAATTTAAAAGCCGATTTTAATACAAATTCAATGATGTAACACATTGGGGTTTAATCCCAATAAGGACCTGTATTGTTAGAAATTTGATAAAAATTATTTACTCTACATTTTAGATTAATAAATCACTTTATTAAACCAAGCAGAAGAGAACGAAAACCACCCTACATCACTAACTCACATTTTTTTAAATACTGTCCTTATATTTTATTATCAAAATTTCAAAGCCAATTTGTATTACAGATTCTAATACGGCCCGGAATTTTTTAAAAAATTCGGTAAAAATACTAAGTTCTACATTTTAAAACAATACATTATTTTAATAAAAAATATTAACTTAAAAATAAATAATTAAATGATTTACTTCTACCTACAGGGCCATATTACGGTTAAACCACATTTTAAATTTTAAATAAAATTGGCTTTTAAATTTCAATATTAAAATATCAGGACCGTATTTAAAAAATGTGAGTTATACCCTATTTTTTTGCAAGAGATAGCAATAAAAATGTCTCGGGACGGTTAGAAGGTTGTAAACCATAGGCGCACCAGTCTCTGTGCAAAGAACAGGTAGAAATACACCGAATTGCGTTAAATAAGGATTATAAATTTTATATTGTTATTATTATAATTGTTAGAGTATTGTTCAAAGTATTACAGTATTGTAAAAATGGCTTCTCCGCCGAAACGCCCATGTTTCGGACATTTAACTGTAAACGAAAAGCTGATTGTTAAAAACGTATTCGATTATATTAGAAATGATCAAAGCTCTAATTTAGGTGTGGACGATTGTGTTCAAAAATGTGCGTTGATGACTGGGGTGGGAAAAGCGACAATTTACAGAATTTTGAAACAAGAAAAAGAGGGAGGTATAATTCAACCAAAAAAGCAGACCGGGCAAAACAGAACTTTATATAACAGACGACACAAAACAAACAATTCGACAAATTGTACATAGTTATTAAACTGAAAAAAATCCCTACTTTAGATGTCATGTTTCAAGCTGCGAAAAATCATCCACACGTGCCGGAAATAAGTAGAGTTAAACTTTGGAAAATCTTAAAAGGTCTAAATTTTCAGTGGAAAAAATTCCAAAGAAAATCTTTATTAATAGAGAATGGATAAATTGTCCATTGGAGGAGAGATTATTTGAGAAAAATAAAAAAAAGCTCGTACTGAAGGAAAGACAATATATTATCTAGATGAGACTTGAATAAATGAAGGACATACCGTTAAAAAATATTGGCAAGATGGGAATATAACAACTGCTCGCCAGGCTTTTAATGAAGGACTTTCTACGGGTTTAAAACCTCCATCTGGAAAGGGGCGTAGACTAATTATTACTCATATTGGAAACGAGAATGGTTTTGTAGATGGAGGTCTTTTAATGTTTGAGTCCAAAAAACAGGAGATTATCACGAAGATATGAATGCTGATGTATTTGAAGAATGGTTTTCGCAGATGATCGACTTAATACCAGAGGGTTCGATTATTGTAATGGATAATGCAAGTTACCACTCCAAAAAAGTAGATCGTGTTCCAAATTTAAGCTGGCTTAAAAAGACATTCAATCCTGGTTGATGCAGCAAAATATTGAACATCCTACAGATAGTGTTAAACTAGAATTGTTGCAGCTAGTAAAAGTGAAGTCGCCACAAATAAAGGTAAGTACACACGTTTTGTAATTGATGAAATAGCTAAGAAACAAAATATAACTGTATATCGGCTGCCACCTTATCACTGCGAACTAAACCCCATAGAACTTATATGGGCACAAGTGAAAGGTGAAGTAGCCAGAAATAATACTACGTTTAAACTAGTAGATATTAAAAAACTATTTCAAATTGCCATATCTAATGCTTCCCCAGAAAACTGGAAAAAATGTGTCGAACATGAATTAGAAGTAGAAAATAAAATGTGGTCTTTGGATATAATAGTAGATACAACTGTTGAACCTCTAATTATACAAGTAGATTCATATGACTCAAGTAGTGATAGTCTGTCAGATATGGAAGAATGTGAATAACTAGATGTAGATTATGTAGCATATTTAATTAGGTATAGATTATATTTTAAATAATTATTTTTTGACTATGCATTTTTCATGTGTATTATTTTCTTAATAAAATGGTTATTATTAACTATAATTATACCAACTGTACAATATTGATATACTATAAATTTTAAAATAATTTTTTTACACATATAAAAGAAACAAGATTTTCATTTTACCTAAACTGTTTAAAAAGGGTAAGTTCCCAAAAATAAACTCAAGCGCACCGCCACTGTCAAGGTTTTTATCACATTATTCCCACGTAAATACGGGTAAACATCTGTTATTCCTTTGTATTTGACCCAAGAGGTTGACGAATATTAGAGCGGAGTCTGCCGGCCTAAAATTAGGATGCCTTATCGGTACATTACAGGTAGAATTGAAGTAAAATATGTATACTCGGACTAACACAGAAAGCGAATTGCCATAAAATTAAATGATTTATTACCCTCGCTTGCAACGAAACAGGGTATAGTGATGTTGTAGGGGTTTTGTTAAGTTCTGCTTGGTTTATTAAAAATAATTTATTTACTGCAATTGAGAGGTAATTATTTTTATCAAGTTTCTAAGAACACCGGTCTGTATTAGGATTAAACCTTAATGTATGATAAATGTTGTCTTTTAAACTTTCATATTAAAATATTAGGACTGTATTTAAAAAATAAAGTTGATTATGGTCCTACGAAAACGAAACGTCGCAGTTCAAATAAAATACCACCATTGGATAGAGCAGAAAAAGTGGCAATGCCAAAGAGCAATTTATTATTATATCCGATTTTAAATAGGACCAGAAAAGAAATAAAACCAATTTCTAATTTTTGGTTCTTTCCGGATATCTCCGGAAATACTCGGAATTTTAAAACTTTCTAAACAGCATATTATTAGGCACCTAAAACCGGAACTTTATTCTTATTTAACCGACTTCGTATGTCTTACCATTTCCAAGATGCCCATCGGGGATCAAGGAAAGATTCACGCTAAATTGACGGCATCTTTCTTCTGGATCTAAGCGCTGTGAGCGAAGATTCCTATAAGCTGATGGTATCCTGTTTTGACACGAGGCATTTCTCAATGGCGGGAAATAGATTGGCGTGCCATGGGAAAAGTCAGTAGTGAAAGTTAAGGTAATACGTAACACCAGTAGCAGGTCTTGGTTTGACAGCCGACAATTTATGCATTGCATCGATTGTAGAATTATTTTTGTTTTCTTTTTGGAATTTCCGGGAGCTACGAGCTCAATTATCCAGATTTTCCGCCGACGAAGCCCTGGAAAGCATAGTCCGGATGGGGAGAGTGGTGGATTGGACCTGAAGGGACCAAAACCAAGAAAAAAAATAGAATATAATAGAAATATTACTTAGGGTCTTTCCAGTGACGAAATTTTTTGTGCGTCACGCTCCAAGGCTTGAAGCTCTTGAACTGCTCTAAAAAGTTAGTCACTGGAACGCATCCTTAGACAAGGAAAGAGAGATACATTAAGAAATTTTAAAATTTCGTTGTTTTTAACCTTTCTTCGCTTTATAATAATAATCTCTTTTTAATATCTAATTCCATTTTAAATAAATAATTTTAAAAATCCATCCTTAATCATAAAAAAACACGTTTGAAGCACAAAAACCAAAAGAGGGGTTGGTGCATGAGGGGCAAGGGGAAAGAAAAACGGAGTAGCTCAGGTGCATAACACTTTCCGTCACTGGAACGCCATAAAGTAGAACGAAATGCTCCTGAGCTACTCGGGAGCGCTCTATTTGCGTCACTGGAAAGCCACTATTATGTTCACTATACTATAAAAAATGTCGGTGTGAAATATAATAAAGATTTATTAATAAAATCTTATTATTTTATTGTGGTATTAAATGGCAAGTTTCCTTAATAAAATCTATAAAAACAACATATAGATTTGTATCAAAAAGCTATAAATTTAATGGCATCAATTAATTCTTTTACTAAGTTACGTGTATCAAATCAATATTATTTTATAAAAGATATAAAAATAATATAAATAGTGTAATAAAATACCGTATACAAGGTTCATTTAATAAAGAATTTTTACAACCCAAGAATATAGTCAAAAAAATAATAAAAAAAAATATTTTAGAGAAAAAATTAAAGTTTCAGATAATTAACGTACATACAGTGGCGGATTTACATATTTGCCGCCCGTAGGCTATGAATTTTGCCGCCCCAAATTTTTGAGTATTATTGTTTGTGTAAAATTGTTTTTTGAAGAGCAAAAAAATCATCACTTTCATTTTCTAGTCGAACAATGTTTCTAAATCAAAATAATTAGGGAGTAAATCTGCCGCCCCCAAAAATTTACCGCCCTAGGCTCCAGCCTATTCAGGTCACGAGCAGTGTTTGACTGGAACCCCCTTGTTCTGTACAATTTTTAAATTATTTAGTTTGCCTTTAGGGTAGGGTGGGGCTAGTTGAGCATAGAGGTAAGTTGGGCAATCAAAATATCTCAAGAACTATCGACCGCACGCGAAAGCATCAAATAGCGTAAAGAAGGGGTTGCGCAAGGAAACTCATTGTGCGACCACTAGTGGTGACGCGGCGATCGAGAAAAGTGTTCGTGCGCATTGTTTATTTTGTGATAAAAAAGTAAAATAATTGCAAGCCGGAAAATTTTATCTGTGATAGTTAAATGTATTCCGTTCTCAATTAAGTAAGTGTTAATCTTAAGTAAATTTATTGCAGTTTTAATATGTATAAAGATTTTGGATACAATTCTAACCGGTCTTTTAATAAATTCACATTTTCTTTAAAATTTCAGGTTGGGGTTAGTTGAGCTACAGTGGCCCAACTAACCTCACGGTTTTAAGTATAAAAAGGTTTTTTTATTATTTAGGATACGGACTTATAACAGTAAAACTACTAAAGTCTTCTCAAGATTTAAAAAGGCTGCAACCCGAACTTTATACAAGCAATAAAGAAAACGAGCTGACCTATCTAACTTATAAATTTTCTCTGGAAATAGTTCGACCATACCCAAAAGCTGGTCCAAGAAAAGCTGCAATTTTAACAGATACAGAAGGCATTACAAGAGAAGCAAAATAAAACTGCTTAAGAAGTTTAAAAACAAACATGAATTCATAGATATAAAATCCAATAGTTAAGCTAAGCTAGGTACGTTGCTGTCTTATTAATGAGACTTGTTGTTTAGTCACTATAAGATTATAAATATAAAAAGCAAATTGTCAACATGTATTTTTATTGTAAACGTATCTAACATTCAAGCCATGATTTGACTATACTTTCTAAGTGCTCCACTAGCCCCAAATTCTTGCTCAACTTACCCCATCTATGGGGTACGTTGGGCATACTTGACTATCTACATTAAAATAGATGTAGCTCCTAAATTTGACTTATTAAAAAGAAATTACTATGGCCACTATTAATAAGGAATAAATTGCTAATCCATCAGTATGCATTATAAGCAATTGAGACTTATTTTTGAGGAGCTATAACCGATGAAGTGAAAAATAGCTCAACTAGCCCCGCCCTACCCTACTAGACTACCAAGACTAAATAACAGTATTTAAATACATTTTATATTAAAAAACGCTAACTTTAATACTTTCCGAGAACGTAATTTACATAGAACCATATCTACCTAAACTTATAAAAAATCATATATAAGTGGATTATTTTTTTCCTAGGTATAAAAACACAATAAATACTTTGCCATCTTTAAATATTTATTGTTTTTATAAATTAATATATTGGTGGATTAAAATATTTCAAAATTTATATCTGAAATAAAATCCGTGCTTTTGATCCACCATTAACCTGTATTATTAATAAGGCATTACTATCATCACTAGTATTAGTAAAAGAGCATGCTGTAACCGGCGGCGACGGTGGTAATCTCGACGCATAATAACCTTTTTTACCTTTGACAAAGAAAAGGTCCGAAATCCGATAGGTTTTTCGACGCATATTTAGGTACAGGTAGGTTTGGTAGTTTTTGTTTAGGCGAAATAAAAGGATGGTTTAATTAAAGAAAAAAAAAGATTTAATAAATCAGAACTATGACCCCTCCACCTATAGTCTCTTCGGTTTTTGGTCTTTAGTTCAAACTCGAAAATTTTCCACCAAAAACAGAGTATAGGTTGAGGGTGATGGTTAGTCAACGGTTTTTTTAATTCCTTTTTTTAAACCTGAGGCTAATACACACTAGGGTGGGTCAAAACAATAGACAATTTTTTTTTTTTTTATTTTGTACTCCGAAAAAGTGGTAAAGACCTCAAAAGAATTTTTGTCTAAGTATGAACTCCTAATTTTAATAAAAACGTCCTTCGCCTTCAGTTTTATATTTTTTATATTATTATTAAAAAGAAAAATATATATCTCGGTCTCTACTACATAAAAAAAATATCTGTATGTAAATGTTGTAACTTCCTGTTCAAATTATTTCCTGTACAGGAAAAGATAGCATAAAGATCATGCATCGAGAATACCTGCAGCATTTCCATAAACCCTTCGCTAGTGCGTCGAGTTTACCCGCTGCAAGGTCTGCGTCGAAATTACATCCGTCCGCTGTAACTCACTGGTGTAGATAAGGTGGGGGAAGGGGGAAGACTCTTTTTTGTTACTTGCAGATTAAAACATCTTTTCTAAGATAACCAATAAGTAACCCTGACATACAGAGCATCCTTTCTGCCGTTGGTTACGTAAACCCTTTTTGGTCCTTTTTTTTTACAGAATAATACATTTTCCGAAGTAAAGGGACCTTAAAAATAGTTTGTTAATTACCATTACCCCTATTCCAGAAAATAAAATTATCTACACTAGTGCTGTACCTATTTTTTTTTAGTGTCTTACCTTAGTACTCCTTCCATTTTTTAACACACTTTTATTAGCTTGGGTTGTAACTATCTATCTATCTATGTAACGGAATCTTTGAGCCCAATTTTTACCAACTTCCAGCGATTCAATTTCTTTGAAACTTTGCACAAGTATCAAGGACCGATGATAATGCAATAATTTAAAAACAGTATCCCGTTATCCTGATTAGCACCGCCAGGATAAATAAATTCCTTTTTTTTTTAATTATGGCGAATGCATAACTTGCTGCGTTTTTAATTGACTCTTTTCAATTTCATAATAAAAGGTGTAAAATACATAGAAAAACGGAGTTTTAAAAGGTGAAAATTATGTGGCCACTTTAGCTTTAAATCAAGAATTGTGTGCAAAGAATTTTTTAGTAAATAAACTGGAGCATTTATTTTAAAAAACTAATTGATATATCGAACTAAAAAATGAAAAATAAATAATAGTTTAAAAAACTAAAAAACACGCTTTTATATGCAACCGAACTAAAAATTAGAAAATAATTTTTCATTACAAAGAGTTTATCACTTCAGAGTAAAAAGCGTCGGGTGCTTAATATATTAAATGTTATAATTATTCTATTTGCAAATATCTTTGAGGGAAAACTCTTTGTAATGAAAAATTATTTTCTAATTTTTAGTTCGGTTGCATATAAAGACGTGTTTTTTTAGTTTTTTAAACTATTATTTATTACATGTAATTTTTAATTTTCAATCAGAGATCAAGAGTGCAATGAATGCACCCACAGAAAAATATATATTTCATCTACTTTTTCGTTACTCCTTAGTCCAAAATTTACCGTATATTTTCATTAAAGACACTTTTCATTATTATTTTAAGAATTATTTGGACGGTTAGATGTCAAAAAGTGGCCAAAGTCGGAATGTCATATTTTATTCACATAAGTTAAAGTTTATCTGGTCTCATTTAAAATAAGAAAGTTAATGTCGTTTCCTACTAAACAGAAAGTGCAAAGCCAGAAAAATAATTAAACGGTACACAAAAATAAAACAATTTAAAAATTACTATTTTTTAAGCACATAATTTAATTTTAGTGCCTGGGCCAGTAATAAAACTAACTTTATAATAAGAACCCCTTTAACACTTTTAGGGTGGTTCCTTTTAACGAGTCTACCACGAATTTTCATACCTCCATATATGGAACCGGCGCTTTTTAACCCAGCCTGTCAATGTCAAATGTTTTGGGTGTCAGACTGGGCAAACGCGTTACTTTTTTGTCAGACAGGTCTACCACAATGTTTTACGTGCCAAAGGTATATAAAAAATAGTACTTACTCTTACCTCAGTGCTGATGTTTATGTATATTTTGGAAAATATTATTAAAATTTCATAGGTAATTAATACTCGTCGGATACCAGACTCATTTCGGCGGCCATAATTTATACCAGGCGCTTTAAAACTTCCAAAAAAATATAACTTTATTTACAATCTTAGTCTTGATTTTTATATATAATACTTAGGGAACTAATTCAATAATAATTTTTGTAGGAAGCCAAACCAATCAAAGGGGGGCCTAACACTTCCCCAGACACACCTGAGGCTAGCTATGTATATGAACGCGATCGTGATTGTAGATTGTTTTATTAAATCTTTATTAATAATTTAATGAATAATCTAATCTCTTTTAGTAATAATAAAAATAATGTTAACATAAATTATTACCAATAATTACCACATAATTAAAAATAGACAGTGTGTCCCAGGATAGGTGTTACAAGAGGACAAATAGGCCAAACATTTTTGAGTTTTAAAACGACATTTTCGAATAACTGGTCTCATGGTCAAAACTGATAAATACCACATTTTGCTTTGACTGAAATTTTTTTATGTTTTTAGTTTTAACTCGCCCTGTGAAATATCAATCAAAGTAAAATTTTATTGGTTATGGACCATGAAACCAGTTTTCCGAAAATGTCATTTTAAAAATTCAAAAATATTTGGTCCATTTGTCCTCTTGTAACACTACATTATTTGATATATTTAATGTCTGAGAAAATAAGAAAGGTCTGGAGCACTGGGATCTTGAACTTTATACCTATCGTACATTGAAAAAAAAATTGTTTCTGTGGCGCTGTTAATGTTCGGAATAGAAAAAATGTAAATAAAAACTTTTAGATAATTATGTTATTAATAAAAAGGTATGATTTATTATTAAATATAGCTTATAAAAAGACCTTTTAAAAAATGTCACAATCAACTACTATCGTTTCCATTTTTTTAATGCAAGTTTATGTTAAAGCTCAAAAACGGACTACTATTTGAAATACCCAATTGTCTAAGTACAACTCTTATATTTTTCATTAACCGAGCTACAGGAGTTTTTTGAAAATGGGGTTTTGGTATCTAGTAAGCCATGATGTTTTTAAATGAAATGAAAAGTTATTTAAACTAACCCATGCAAAACTACATTATTTTCTCATTTAACCATCCTTCTAGCTGCAGGAGTTGTCTATGATCACTGTACTAAACATTGAACAAAACTCACCCTAAGTCAAATTGTTTTGTAAAAATGGGACTCAATATTTAATTTGTGACAGTGCCATGTATTTTTGCTGTAGGTATATCAATTATCTGGACTTTATTTAAATATATATCTATATATCTATAATCTCATTTACTAATAAATTTAACCCTTTAAAATAATATATTACCAAAGCTTGCTGTTTGGCTTTATTTGATAAATAACTGCAGACAACAACAATGTAACAGTAATCCTGCACTACGCAAAAATTACCATTTGTTGCAACTACTAACACTATTTTAGAGAGTAAAATTATTTTGCTTCATACAGAGTGATTCAAAAATCGATCACGAAACTTAAGGAGTGATTCTACTTGACAAAATAAGGGTAGAGCTTCATATAATTTTTTTCAAAATGTCATTTGTTACACTTTGTCGAGTTACAAGCCGTCAAAGTTCAACTTTTATTTTGGTTTTTTTCGCCATATCGCATTTATTTTTTAACCAATCCAGTTGATATTTGGCACACAAATCGAACTTTGCAGATCCTAAAATTTTAAGACAAAAGTGCTTTTTAAAATACATACATACAGGATGTCCAGTAACTCAACCGAGAAACTTTACGGGGCGATTATACAACAGAAAATAAGAAAAAAACTTCATATAAACATATGTCCTTAACGTCTTAGTTTTTAAACTACTACACCCCAATAGTTCAAAAGTAAGACGTTTAGGACATATGTTTATAACTTTTATCTTATGTTTTGTTGTAGAATGGTTTGGTTAATTTTATCGGTTGAGTTACTGGACACCCTGTATGTATGTAGGTAATTTGATTGAAATTGATGAAAACTTTGATGTCTATTGGTGCCTAAACGGTGAGGTTTATCGACTTTAATAAAGAGTAGGTACCTTATTTTTAAGTTTTTGATTGTCTATAAAATGGCGCTCCCAGCTTTGCGATATCTGTCAAAATAAAAAAATATGATGTAAATTAATTTTAAGTTTTAGGTAAAGTGCCCTCTGGCGGTATTTAAAAAAGTACTTTTGTCTTAAAATTTTGGAATCTGCAAAGCTCGATTTGTGTGCCAAATATCAACTGGATTGGTTAAAAAAATAAATGCAATATGGCGAAAAAACCAAAATAAAAAATTGAACTTTGACGGCTTGTAACTAGAAAACTAATGACAAAAAAATTTATATCTCTTCCATTATTTTGTCAAGTAGAATCACCTACTTAAGTTTCGTGATCGATTTTTGAATCATCCTGTATAAAATAATAATAAAAAAGTTTATATAATACAGTTTATTTATTTCAAATTTTTCGATATACACAAATATAAGGACAATTTTAAACTTATGAAACTAAGTTTTTATTATTTTTTTCTATACATAGTATAAAGAAGAGTTTATACAATAGCTTTAATAAATTTGTATCTACAGGCGCCTATCTATTCTAGAAAATAATTCTACAAAACTAAACGTAAAAAATATTGCAACAAAACAATCACATTACAGTCTATATTAATCTTTGGTCTTGGAATGAGATAATTTTTACAGAAAAATCTACATCTAAAAATACACTAGAAATATAAATTTCATCTTGTCCAATCGTCACTCGAAGACAACGGTGAAAAAGCACTCATTTGGTTGTGAAGTCGCGAAATAACAATATCTGGACTTTGCGAATTACTTTTTCTTGAAATATCAGTCTTAGCCAATCCCTTACCTTCATTTCCCATAATTGAGTCTATGGAAAACCCAGTTTTGGACTTTTTGTGAATGTCCGTCGGAAGGTAGTCCTCTGGGTCTGACACCGGAGTAACACTAGGAGGTTGCACTGGTACCGGTTTACAAATATTTGGTTGTGGAAGAAGCCCAAGAGGGGAAGACCCAAACGGGATAAGTCCATGGGGCTTAGAAGTGGCAGGCCATTTGGTATACCCGTAGAAATTCCAGGTAGGTATGGATAAGGATTATGAAGACTTGGGTGTGTAAAGAGACCATTGTGGTAATTTTCTTGGCTTTGAAGGAATTGAGCGACCATAGCGGAAGCGTGGTGATCTCGAAGAATTAAGTTATGAGATGGTCTTTTGTATCGCTTTCTTCTTCTAAGGAAGCTACCATTATCAAACATATCTTCTGCGAGAGGATCAAGTGTCCAGTAGTTTCCCTTTCCAGGATTTCCAGGTTCTCTGGGAATTTTTATAAAACAGTCATTAAGAGACAAATTATGCCTAATGGAGTTTTGCCAAGCAGGAAATTTATCTCTGTAATACACAAATCTCGTCATAATAAACTCACAAATTCCACTTAGCGTTAGCTTTTTATGGGGAGACTGCAATATCGCCATGGTGATCAGAGCAATGTAAGAGTACGGCGGTTTTATAAGTTGATGGCCGGATTTTTCGGTAATTTTTCTATATAGCTTTCTTCCGTTTTTATGGGTGTTTGCGACTCTGATGATCCGCGAAGATCCAAAGGACTGTCAGGCATAGAGTAACGTTGTTCCATCATGATATCCCCTTCTTTGATATCATCCGTCGCCAGATGACGACATTCTTCTTCCATAGCTAACATTTATTTTAAGAGTTTAACACACAGATGCAGTCACTAAAAATTTCAAGAAACGTCACTAATCGTGAGTCACTACTGTCGAAGAAAAGGAGGCGCGAGGTGAGCGACGCGAACGACAAACACTTTTATCAGTTTGAAAAGCTTATCACAAATGAAAAATCTTAAACTGGTACGTCTTTTTAAAAGAGTCTTATCTTTAAATCACTGAACATCGGGTTAAGATAAGAGATATCGCGACGAGTCAAGCAATAACACACCCACGGCGGATCAAGTGAGCTACTCGATGGAAGAGGAAAAAAACCAGTCGGCAGGTCGGATCAGTAGCAACTGCTTTCTGGAAATGTTATACCAATATTATCTTGACAAGAACAATGATGGTTCAAGTCACCACATTTCCGGCTACGATGTGAGAAAACAAAGCGGTTGAGAGTGGAGGGGATGCGGGAACGCCCCCAACCCCTCGCTACGCCCATTTCACCCCTAAGGTATCAGGTTTACGTAGGGATTTTCACGTTCCCGAAGTAGGATTGTTATTCGGGATGAATGTCGATTGATTTTTTCGTTCCCTCGTTTAAGACCGACCCCAACTTGACAAATAAAATAATTTTGTATTCACGGGCACAGATGCGGCTTGAAGCTCAACGTTTGGCTGGATTCAAGCCTGAGTGAGCACAGCTTAAAATTCAAATAAATGTAATGCCTACGTTTTGTTGTATTTCCTTTTGACAGATAAAAATATTTTAAACTGGGTAAATATAAAAAGATTTCTTCAAAATATTAGTTTTGTTCTTTAAAAAAAGAGAGAAGCAAAAATTGCGGAAAACAATAAAACATTATTTTTATTAAAACCTAAATACTATAATAATGTATCTTTTATTAATAAAGGTAAACAATAATTTAAAACATTTAAATATAAAATTTGAGGTATAGACTTTTACACAGCAACATAGATTTTAAATACCAAAATAAAATGTAAATCTTTACGTATCAAAACGGAAAAATTAATTCTAGGAAAACATTTTAGTTGTCGGCTGTTCCACACTGTTGTAATATTGCTTTTTTGGCATTATTAGGTTATGTAAATAAACTATTGTTTTTTATAGATAAAAAAATTCCCCCATCTTTGTAAGGGTTAATTTTTTCCCTAAAATATTTGCATTTTTTATTACTTCTAAAACATCCTGTTTATAGATTTTGAAATAAAAAATATTTGTTTTTTTTTTAATTTTCTTACCCTAGATGACATTCTAAATTAAATCAGGTGCTAGTACTTCTACCAAAAAATAATATTGATGAGAAATTTATCTTTCTATATCACCATTTTTTTTTACATTAAGATTAAAAGTTAAATTAAAAGGTGAAGCCTTACTTGTTACCCATTTATTTAAGGAATAAAATAAGATACAATTAAAAAAAAACAAACATCATACCAAACAAAATTATGAACATTTTTTGTATATGACAAACATTTTTTTAGGGTTAGTTAATTGATTAAAATAATATTTAAAAAAATGGCTTTTTAGTATTGTCAGCATTTGTGAATATTTATGTATAAGTCCCTGCAGCAGAATATGTTTTTAATTATGTGTATATAGTATATAAATTATATTTTAAAAAGTTGTACTGCATATTTTTTGTTTTTTGTATGTTGTATTTGACTGGACTGTTTGTTTGAATTGTAGTTGAGGAAAACAAAACACTTCTTTTTACCTATGGACCTAAAACCCCAAGAAAATTCCACCAAAAATATTTTAATGTATACAGAGTGTTCCTAAAACAATTAAAAAAAAACTAACCTGACAGTAATAACTTTTTGTTGGGACACTCTGTATACATCTAAAAACCCCATATACCATTTTTGCCGGCGTTGTACTTTTAATTTACTGGCATTGCCAACACTCTTTAATGGCAAGTCATTGGCAAAAAGGTATCAAAAAGACGCGAAAGTGGGCAAATGCAGATACTCCCAAGCAGCAAGCTGACGTCTTGTTGACGAAAATTGTCGCATATACTTTTTTTAAAGCAAAATGATGCGATATTTTATTTGAAAATTAAAATAAAAAAACTCCTTACTGCATGCAATTTCCTTGCAATGCAAAGTACCATCCCTCGGAACACTGTCCAACTTGGAGATGCAGATTTTTACACTAGCCGAAGATATTTCTTTCAAAGCTAAGTGAGATCACCTACCGCAGACCACTCTCGAATTATTTTTGTCTAATGGGTACGGTTTAGACGATTAAAAGCAAAGATATTGCAGAATCGTAGTAGTTTATTGTCCATTACGCCATCTATCGGTATGTCAAAAAAACTATTAAATATATATAATATTTTTTATTAACACGTCTGTAAAACTTTTAATAAAGTTTTAAACAAAATGTTTACAGCTCCTAACAGTCTACTTGAATATCTTGCCTTCTCGACTAGCCATCACCAATTAATCACACAACACACACTTATTAGGTAATGAATACATTTAATTATGTCTATTAAAAAACTCTTTTCTTTAAAAAAGAAACTAAAAAGCTAGAAAACCACGTAGAAAACAAATGCACAAAGCGGTCACCTTCGGTCGAAATTAACGTAGCTAATTTTACCATCATTTTATTTTTATTCGCTCCAAAATACATAATAAACATTTTGTTTGACCTAATTTTTATATGCATGATTTTTAACAATAGAATGTTATGAAAAGGCCATTTCCTTTAAATTATGTAAAAAAACATAAAATAATGTTGTTTAGCTGCCATTATAAATAAAACAGATCAAAAAATTGCTTTATTGTTAGTTAAATACCAATGTTAATAATATGGTTTAAAAAGTATGAATATGCGTTGAAGGTTTGCCTTCAAAAATCTAATATTTATTTGCCTGCAACAAAAACGCGTGCTTTATTTAATCAGGATTGGTATGCCGCCATTTTTGTATGCTTGCCGGCAATTCGCCTGCATGTAAAATTTATTGGCAATTAAGTGTTTATTTAGGGTTGACTTTTTAATGCGTATATGATGTTGGCATAATATTGCCACCAATTTCCAATGCTTTACCATCAATGCCAATATGAAAATGTACATTGCCGGCAAATAGTGTTTGCTGGGACATGCCTATTTAAAAACACTACCAATCTTATATTAAACTTTTGTTATATCTTGTTAAATTACAAAATTATTTGGGGAGTGGTACAGTACAATATGCAAACTGCAAAAATAATGTGATAAGCTCCTTTATTGTATAATTTAACATACATTTTCCAGTATGTTGTAGAAAACCGTTAATTGTTTTTGTTTTCCTGAAATATATGACTAGAACTGACAAAAGCGCTAGGTACTTAAAAATTATGTTTGAGCAGTACCACATTTAACAAAAACCTTATCAGGGCATGCAGAGACCTTAAAGAAACAAGCAATTAAAATTCTTTAATTCATTCACTTAAATAGAACAATGTTAAAGGTGTTTATTTGCTTGTATCTTACTGTACGCATAAACATAAAACGGAGGTACACAAGAGCTTAGAAAATGCGTTAAAATAAAACTAAAGAATAAACACGACATTAATTTTAATCTTAGTCCGTTCAAATAACATTTATTTAACTAGATGCTTGGCTGTATTCAAGCAAAATAACATTAACTTAAAAATTCTTAGAGGATTTAATGAAAAAAACATGCTTAGCACAGGCGGAGAAACATTTTTTATGAATAATTACAATTTTTAGTTACCTACTTTTCATGGATTTACTCTTTGGTATATTTAATTTATTCATTTTTTATTTAAATAAGCAAAATTGTTTTTCTCTGTCACAAAAGTGAAATTATAATTTACAAACTAATCAATTTTTGATGCTACAAAGGATATGTATGTAATTCATGTTCTGTTTGGGTTTTGTCCTGTTGATATGTGCGTTGAAAGCTACATGGCTTTCCCGGGTTAGCTTAGTGCAGTATAAAACAAAATCCTTTATGCTTGCGGAGGATGCGGGAATTAAACAAAATTGTGTTCATGGTCAGTATTCACAGCAGGTCCGGCTCGTTCATAAGGTCATTTGGTCAGTGACCCACCTAGTTCATAATAAAATTAAAAAATAATAACGATAAGTCCTAAGAAAAAAGCAATAATCTATTATTATGCAAAAACTCCCTTTAAATCTATTATTACGCAAAAACTTCCTTCACGAAAATGAAGAGAATTCACTAGGTTAGCTTGACCAAAATGCATAAGAGCCAAAAAACGAAGCATATAATCACTATTCAGAAAGTTAAAAAGAGACGTATAATCGTATCACGGTCAATGCCTAGAGGTAACCCTTAATAGAATGAGTTAATCAGTAAATACTTTGTTTATGCGGTTGCCTACATCGCCCTGCATCATTTTATTTTTCGCTTTTGCGGTCATGTGCCTTGGCGACGGGGCAAGTTTTTATTGAAAAATATAATAATTGAATAAACTAGTATTTTTTAAATTTAATTAGGTTAGGGAATACACGTGAAATTCATATTCACTCAACCAATTTAAAATAAAAAATAGAAATACATGCTGTGAGAAAGAAAATTATTTTTCAATGGCGACAGAAAATACACATCTCACCGTAAACTTTTTTATATTCCTAACCAAAATGCTCCTTTGAAGTTTTAAAGCTTATATCATACATAAATGTCGGTATTTATAAAAAAAAGCGTAAGCTTCTTTTATGCGACAAAGTAAACCCTAAAACCATTTTGATAGCCTTTGCCTTTGAACACCTGAGTTAAACTTACTATTAAAGCAGGAAAAACTGTTGCTGTGTTCTGGTTAGTTCTTGGTGGTGGTGTTTTTAGTAAAGTTTGTGCGTTTACAAATGGGGTTTACAAGAAAGGACAAATGTTCCCAGAATTTAATTTTTGAAAAAAAAGTCATTGTTGATAAAAATGTTTCAAGTTTCTTGTCAAAAACACATAATTTACCAAGTGAAAATATTTATTTCTTATACAGGGTATGCAAAAACTTGAGAACATGTTTTTTTTCCAGGAGTAAACTACCTTGAATTTTTCTTTTTAAGCAAAATATTTTAAAAAATTACTTAGAAAAGCACTTTGAATGACTTTATTATTGGTACAGGTGTATTAAAAAGTTTTGTAAAATTGATATTAAAGTTATCAAAAATTAATTATTGTAATTTTTTATTAAAATGATCTAACAAACTCTTAAATTTGCTTTTTACCCACCTGCTTACTCCAAATACTTACACAACACAATTTTTCAGCTGTAAACGGATGTGATAAAGGCATTTTCGCCAAATTATAAACTTTAATTACATTTTGTAAGTATTATTCTTTTTATTGACTACAAACTTAATTCCTAATGACATATTGCCTAAAAATGAAAAATAAAGGTACTTTACTCTTGGAGAAAAATCGTGTTTTCTAGGTTTTTGCGAACACTGTATACAAAATCAACATTTTATCTTTGTGAATCATATTTTTTTACCAGCAAATTTTTCATAAAAAACTTTTTTTTCAAAAAATTAAATTTTTGGTTCATTTGTCCTCTTGTAAACCCCATCCGTAAACTGTCTGTAGATTGTTTAATATTTTAAAAGTATTTATAAATCTTCACTAATTAATTTTAGAACAAGTAAGCATATATATAAAGAATCAGGGAATGTAAATTATAAAATATACATGTATGTCTAAAGCTGCATTTCGTATTGATTTACTTTATTTTCAGCGAAAACTGAAAATGTATATTTTTTCCCTTGAGATTTTATATACTTTTCCAATGCTGTAAAAACATATTTTTATGTTTTGTGCCGTTTTCTCTTAGAATCTTATAACGTACACCTATGGAGTCAAATGCAAATATAAATGTTTAACCAAAAGATTTATAATGTATGCCACCTTTTGATATGGGTGCTTTACAAGAGCAAATAAAAATATACAAATCATAATATTTTGTTTGCTTTATGATAACGTGTGTTTTATTATATTGTGTTACAATGTTGTAAGTGTGTAAAATGCATTTAATTTGACTTTTGACACCATTGCGGCACAACAAAAGATTTTTGGTATTGTACTAATTTATATACGATAACAGACACAGGAATGTTAGAACGCGTATTATATGCTAAATAAGAAATTATGCAGCACTATGTGCAGGGCCGTAATTATGAGGAGGCTAGGGTGCTTAGCCCCCTAGACGGCGATTAACCCCCGCAAAATTATTGAGCATTTAAAATAAACTGGCCGGCCTAAATGTTGAACCATATACACACTTTTTAATTTTTGATTTCTTAAAAAATGCTATTCTTATTTAAAAATCTTTGCATACACCAAACTCATTAAACATTATTCAAAAATTTAAATAAATGATAACGTATTTAAGGTAGGTGTAAATAACAAAAGTGGAAACTTCTTTATTTTTAAACTTAAATCCAATTTTAAAAAAATTGTTTGGAATTTAAAGTAATGTACCTTTTAAAAGAAGAACCAGCTATGAAAAAAATATTAAAAAATAACCTACTTTTTCAACTAACTTCGTTACATAGATTAGATCGAAGCAGGGCCGTCGAGAGCCGTAGCGGGCCCTGGTGCAGACCAAAACCTCGGGTCTTCTTAATGGTAAAATAAAACTATTTTTCTAAACACGAATTTGTGGCCAGTTTAGCGCCATCGGGCGCCAAAATCTCGTCAATTTTAATGCATCCAAACCACAATTATGTTCTTTGTCGCGAAAAGAGTCATCAAATACTTATCCTTTACTTATGAGCGGCCAAGTTTTACAGAGCAAAGACGCCTTCAATCTTGTGGGCGTCACATTTGAAAAGTAACCTTAACTGGCATAAAAACATTGTATCTATAGCCACAGCAGCTTCAAAAAAGCTTGGATTTCTCTTTCGGACCAAAAAGTACTTTTCCGCTTCTAATTTATACACTTTATATGTGTCAAATCCGACCTCCCTTAAAATATTGTTCTCATATCTGGGGCATGGCGTCCCCAATAACCCTAAGCATTCTTGATTCCATTCAAAGAAGAGCTATTCGTCCTATTAATGATCCTTAACTTACAGAAAGAATTCCCTCTCTTGCCCATCGTCGGGCTGTGGGGGATTTATTGCTTTTTTAGGTACTTCCATGGCTTCTGCTCTGAAGAAGTGTCCAGTATAGTTCCTCGACTCACGGTTCCCAACAGAGAACCTCGTGGTGCCGCGCTTATGCATTCCTATACGGTCCAACTGGACAGGCCCCGAACTTCCCACTTTGTTCGTTCTTTTATCCCTAGAGTTTCTAGAATGTGAAACCTGCTGCCCGCATCAGAGGTCTTTTCTTCCCCCCAAATCTTCAAGTATTTAAGTCCCGTGTCAACAAACTCCCTCTTACATTGCTTAAGACACCCACCGTACGTTAGTATGTAGGCTTTTACCCTTCGTGGTTTGTCCAAAGATAAAAAAATATTTAGAAAATTGCTGATGCAGAGGAAACCGGTTAAAATTGCGATTTTTTTCGCTTTCTTAAGGCTAGAGAGATAATTCTAACCACGGATTTATATTTAGAAGGCAAAAATATATCAAAAACACTTCCTTAGATCCAACACTTTATTGTTATTTGTAAAGTGCGGCGCGGCGTCCATCGTTTTTGCCTTAAGAAAAAAGAATTACTCTTCAAAAATATAAATTTATTTTTATGATTTTCGATTACGAATAAAACTAAAAATAAACATAAATTTAAAAAGATAAGACGTTTTTTATAAAGCAATAAGAATTGACCCAAAAGAATGTACGTTCGTTGTTTGAACTACCTAAAACGTCCCTAAATGCTTCAAACAACAAATCTTTGACGTTTTTTTAAAAGGGGCAATAAGGATTATTTTGGACTGTGCATTTAGTTCGATCTTATATCTATACGGGGTAAGTTAAAAGTTTTTTTTTTTCCATTTTTTTTAATGGAAGGTTCTGCTTTTAAAATTTGACATAAGTATTAATTTTAAACAAGTTTTCCAAATAATATTTTTCTTTTAAAAAGTAAGGTAGTTTTCTTCTAGGTCATATTCGTTAATTTGCACATACCTCGTATATACTAAGATTTATATAAATTTTGATTAGTATTTGTGAGTTTCTGTGTATGCAGAAATTTTGATGAGAAATCAAAAAAGTTTTCCATATGGTTTAAGAATTATGGCGGTCACTGTATTAGTATTTTTCGAAAATTTACTTTATAAAATGGGGCCTTTAGCCCCCCAAAAACAAGCGGCTAGTTGCGCCACTGACTATGTGGTTTTTAGTTACATCAGTTGTTGTTTAAACGACTTTTGAAAAAATATTAAGAAAAAAACACTTATTTTAGTCTATTACACAGGAATATTAAAATTGAAAGATAAGGTAACTGTATATTTTGGACAAAATGTTCAATAATCAACTTTAAAATAGTAATTTATGTAACCAGAGCATAAGGTAATACTTTTTTTACAAATGGGAGGTGTAACAGCACGATTTTTTAAAAGGATGCGGAAATCCTATACATTTTATAATATTAAACCGTCATCCGACTTTCTAATTATTATAAATTTTTGATAATTTTTTGTTACATTAAATCAATTTTTATTAAAATAAAAAGTCTAGTATGCATTAAAACAAAACACTTATTCCGAGTAAAGAAAGCGTTAAACCATTAAAAATTTATATAACTAATTAGGACATTTATAAATCTAGAACCCACAGTACCAATTTTTTAT
Source organism: Listronotus bonariensis (assembly GCA_014170235.1). Taxonomy (NCBI): domain Eukaryota; kingdom Metazoa; phylum Arthropoda; class Insecta; order Coleoptera; family Curculionidae; genus Listronotus; species Listronotus bonariensis. The sequence goes on along the minus strand of JACEGR010004691.1, from coordinate 8,345 downwards.
ACTGGTCTTTTTCGACTACCCAATTAGTGGCGTATAATATATATATATATATATATATATATATATATATATATATATATATATATATATATATATATATATATATAATTTATTTATCTTTTCTTAAAACCATAAACCAATAATTATTTATTTATTTTTCTTGGGTATAGGTTTTTGTTAATAATTAAAACTACTTCATTACATAGCTAACATCTGACGTTTCGCCCAGCGTAGTGAGCTTTTTCAAAAATATATATTGCGTTCAGGCAACAACCTACAAACAATTACAAAATTACTATTTTTTTATCACAAATTAAAATAATACATAACAACACATTTAAAAAAACTTTTACATAACACTAATTTTACAGAAACGCACCTCGAAAAAGATTGTTATAGGCTCACATCTTATTTTGATTTAATAAAAATAAAAGAGTATCTATTGTAGGAATTCTTTTTTTATATTTAAGGAAGCAAGAAGGTTGTTATTTTTATGTTATCTTTTATCATTAAAATAAAAAAGAATGTTTATCTGCTTTACTTTGGTTGAATTTATTTACTATATTATTATACAGATAGAAAAATTTTGTTGAAATATTATACAGTTTGTCGTGGTTTTAACCTGGATAAAAGCTGTTTTTAATAAATTAGATTGTGGTAGATTTGGCTTAGATTTCTCAGATCTTGTTTGTCATTGACAGCTTGCTGTTCTTTCTTTATATAAATCATTTCTTTAACTAAAAGTTTCTGATAGTTTTGGTCCTGGGTAAGTATGCTGGTGTTTGCAAAGTCAAACTCATGTTTTAAATTGGACTCATGCTTATGTAAAGCTGTAGAAGCGTTTTTGTATATTTATGACCATTTATCCTATTTTCTAAGTACTGTGTGGTCATGCCGATGTATTTTTTGGGCAGTTTAGGCATGGTATTGAATAAATTAAGTTTGACTTCTTTTGTGGGTACTTTGCTTTTTAAAGGAGTGTACAAATTTGCTAAGGATTTTGTGCCTTATGACATACAACTATATCGTGTTTTTAAGGATGTATTTAATTTTTCAGAGAGGTTCATAAGGCATAGCAATGTATTTAATATCTGTAATACTGTTCACATCGGCATGACCACACAGTACTTAGAAAAATAGGATAAATGGTCATAAATATACAAAAACGCTTCTACAGCTTTACATAAGCATGAGTCCAACTTAAAACATGAGTTTGACTTGCAAACACCAGCATACTTACCCAGGACCAAAACTATCAAACTTTTAGTTAAGAAATGATTTATATAAAGAGAGAACAGCAAGCTGTCAATGACAAACAAGATCAGAGAAATCTAAGCCAAATCTACCACAATCTAATTTATTAAAAACAACTTTTATCCAGGTTAAAACCACGACAAACTGTATAATATTTCAACAAAATTTTTCTATCTGTATAATATATAGTAAATAAATTCAACCAAACAATTTCTTTTTATTTTAATGATAAAGAGATAACATAAAATAACAACCCTACTCTGCTTCCTGAGCAGCGTTAAAAAAGGAATTCCTACAACAGATACCTTAATATATAAGTATTCATTAGGAGTAACTCTTTCCCCCTCTCCTAGGCCAGTGCACCCATTATTTTTCTTGGCAATATAATTTAAGGTGTTTCTTAATAATGTTTATTTTTGTTATTTATTATAAATTCTTTGCTATTTTTCTTTTTTTCTTTTAGCGTTGTTAACACTCCCTAATATGTTCTCCTTTTATAACGCCTGACATTTTGGTGTATTTTATTTTATTCTCAAAGCTTATTTTAAATAGTGATTTTCGGTGTATACATTTTTAACAAACTCAATCCCTTTTTCCATGCAGACACGCTAATAAAATATTAAAACCCCAAATTTCCCTTTAAAACTTTAAATAAAAATGGTATATTCCACTCGTATATACAGACGTCTGCCGATGGGGTTGACAAGAGGACAAATATAATAAAAAAATATATTATTAGAATATAAGTAAAAGAATTACTAAATAAAAATTCTTGCTTATAAAAAAACATGATTTATAAAAAAAATGTAATTTTGCATACAGGGTTCGCAAAACTCCAGCAACATGATTTTTACTAAGAGTAAACTACCCGTATTTTTATTTTTGAGCAAAATATCAATAAATTATTATTATTTTTTTATTAACATAAGAAGTTAGAATGTAAACTTTATCAATGACTATTTTTTTATAGAGGTCATGATTTCATGAAACTGATTTTGCTGATATCAGAAAATATTTATTTTATTTTTTTTAATAAAATATTTTAGAAACTTTAAAAAATCAAAGCCTTTACAAATTGTAAATATATATATATATATATATATATATATATATATATATATATATATATATATGTTCAAACGTTTTCTGAAGTTCAATAAAATGTTTTATTAATAGTATTATATCAATTACAAACTTTATTCTTGATAATATTTTGCTAAAAATAAAAATACTTTATTTTTGAGTTTTTGCAATACTTCACAACTCAATAAATGTTTTTTACAAGCAAAAAGCAACAAGTTGTCAAGAATTAGTTTTTCAAAACATAAAATTTTTGATTAATTTGTCCTTTTGTAAATCCTATTTGTGGTTAGCCTATAGTTGTAAAAAAACTAGTTAGGCAGATTATATTAATATTTTGACTCAAAAATGCCTTTAAAAGGTATTTTATTTATTTTATTTTTTTATCTCTTGAAAACGGTAATTAAGGTGTCGTTTTCTTTTAAGTTTTTAATAGTAAATTTTATGTTTCAAGTGCATAAAGTATTATTTTTATGAGTGGGAAGTTTGACAGCAAGAACCGTCGTCAGGTGAATGCAGCAATTCCATGAATAAAAAAAAACACATGCATGTAGTCCCTACTATACCTGGGGTGTCAACGAATCTATTAGACAAGCCATAACTCCATATCAAAATAAGACTTGGTATAGGCAAGAGGTATGGGAAGAGGACGCATATTTTTCTTTATTTTTCTAGTCACTTTTGGTTTAACAGGAAATGGCTCAAATTTTAAATTTTTATATGGGACACTTTTTATATTTTATTATTTTTGGATTCCTGAGACAATTCTTAGTTAAAATGTGACATTTTAAAAGATTTTTAAGAACACTTGATTTTTTAAAGCTAGTTTTAATATTGCATTTAAGGTCACCATAATCAGTGCCGTATTATACATTAGGCTGACTAGGCTACAGCCTAGGGCGCCATGAAAAAAATAGGCGCCAGACAGGGGAGTAATAGGCGCTAGCGTGGCACTGAAAATAGGCGCAACGGAGGTAGGGACCTTTTTTTGCTCTTCAAAAAATTTTTTCGGTGTAAATAGGCGCTCCGGGAATTGTAGCCTAGGGCGCCTCATACAGTTAATACGGCGCTGACCATAATTTGACTTTAATAAATGTAAGGACCCTAGGTGATGTCAAAAAATATAACCGCAGAGCTTTAGAGACTAATATAAAAAATAGGAATAAAACAATTTGGCAAATTGATATTGACATTCGTGTCTAACTATTAGTTTTCAAATGGCTACCCTTTTAAGATAAGCGCTTTTCAAATAAAGGATTTTTTGAGAAATCAAACGATACAATTTTATTTGCGATTGGATAAAAATAAAGTCATTAATAAAGCATTATAGCCACATAGATGCAATACTACAAATGGCTCTGAAAAACTCAAGTAGATGTTAACACTTTTAAAATTTCAAATTACTATTTTGAATTGTCTCAGGAAGCCAAAAATGTTAAAATATACAGGAAGTTTTATTTAAAAGTCAAAAAATAACTAATTTTCAGTGAAACCAGAAGTAACCTGTGAGAAATTTACGAAAACTGTGCTCTTTCCATACCAATTACTTATACCAAGTCTCATTTTAATAGGCAGTGCCGATTTAACCATTAGGCTGACTAGGCTACAGCCTAGGGCGCCATGAAAAAATGGGCGCCAGACAGGGGAATAATAGGCGCTAGACAGGGATTTTTTAAAAAGTTTAGTTCTGGTGGGGATTTTGGTGACTAATTTCTCTCTGAAGGTGCTTTGGAATGAAATAAGCGCAAAAAGGAGGGAATAACTTTTTTGGCCATCAAATTTTATTTTGGGTTGTGAAATACGGCGCCTGGCACTCAAACTAGGCGCTACGGAGAAAAGGATCTTTTTTACATACTAAGAGTTATGGCTTGTCTAATAAATTCGTACACCCGGTATGATTTCCCCGACCCTATAATAATTTTCTTAATTTACATTTAATTAATATGTAATATTTTATTTTTATTAATGTTTCATCACTACTATTTTAATGACTGACACATGAACTAAAAGAAGTAATGGCGGAATTTATGATAACTTGGTCTTAAGTTTAGTTTATGTCGCGTTATTGTTACATTGCATAAATTAATATTAAAATAAATAATTGTAGCTGGTATTAAAACAAAACACTATTTTTTTTATCTTTTTGACATCCCACGAAGGATACCAGAGTAGCGTAAGTGTCGGGTTATTAGATGTTTAACCCATCGTTCCTCCTGTTCCGTCAACGTTGTCCAAGCACTGAAACATGCAGTTATGCATTTCACAGCACCTTTAGACAATGCGGTAGTGCCACCACGGTCGTTATTTTTAAATAACTACTACCTAAATATGTCTCTCTCGCTGGGAATCGAACCGGCGACGTCTGGCTTCGAAGATCAAAGTTCTGTCCACTGCGCCACGCGGGAGACAGTGTGATAAAAAAGCGTCAAACTATTAAAAAAAAAGTTACCTCTTTAACACTTTATGTAATGTGCTAAAATAAGATATTTTTTCGGTCAATGTTCCAGCTGGCTACCCAAAAATATTAATAAAAACCATAAAACATAATTATATTTGTCTGCAGTTGGAATTATAACGGAGTCAGTGTTGATTCGTCTATGTTATATAATATCTTTAAAGGTTTTAACAGGATTACAGAATTATTGCAAATATGGTGCCTCAATAAACACATTGACAAATATAAAATGTATTTTTTAAATATTATTTAACAGGTAACGAGGTAACTCTTGGTAATCCAAGTTTTAATACTTTGGGTAAATACAAGGCGACTTAAATATTAAAGTTTTAAAAAATAGGCCATGTGAAAAGAAATTAATGGTTTTTTGAAGATGTCACTATTACTTTACTATAATTTTATACTATGGATTTGAATATGCTTTACGATAATTTATTGTCTTTTTATAATTTTTTTGAATAGAGTTATAGAAGGTGTTTTAAAATAAGATGCTGATCCTTAAGGATGTTAGGAAATAAAGTTAAAAAAATCTTATTTTATAATATACTAGCTTTTGCCCGCGGCTTCGCACGGGTTAAATTCGGAAGAAAACAATTTTCCCTTCCTATACCGTGAAGATTTTGGATATTATTATATACATATAAACCTTCCTCCTAAATCACTCTATCTATTAAAAATAACGCATCAATATTCCTTAAATAATAATAAAAACTTAGTAAGACATTTTTGGTAATCCCTGTATAATATTTTTTTAAATACTAATAATTATTTTAAAAACACTTATATCTAAGAAATTTTGTAAACCTCTAAATGGTATAAATAGCTTAGTTAGAATGCATTTTAGTTTTAAGAGGTTTTTTAATATAACATCTTTTTGACCCACACTGTGTGGCAATATTTTTTTTTATAAATCATAGATACCTGCGCACAATTCCTATAAACACTTTTTTTAATTTACAGCAGTAACGTCAATATCAAATTTTAAATGTAAACTATTTTTTTAAACACTCTGTATATTTTTTAATATTATTATTCATATAAACCATTCTCTTAAATCACTGTATCTATTTAAAAAAATCGCTTTAATATCCGTTGAGGATAGTAACGTCAATATCGAATTTTAAATGTACACGATTTTTTAAACACTCTGTGTGTATATTTTTTGGATATGTTCACATATATAACCCTTCCTCTTAAGTCACTCTATCTATTAAAAAAACCGCATTATAATCCGTTGAGAATACTAACGTCAGTAACGTATTTTAGTTATAGTTTCTCCAAGATATGCCGACCCGTGCCCACTTAATTGGGCTTTAATATATGAACTTTTTGTTTAATCAAAGTAAAGTATAGCCTATAACACTACTGAATAGTGGAGTGGAGCTTTCTGATTGTGAAAGAATTTTTATGATAGGTTCAGTTCTTCCGAAATTAGCGGCTACAAACAAACCCACAACTTACAAAGTTACAAACTTTACCTCTTTATACAGGGTGTCCGGAAAGGAGAGGTCAAAAATAATAGGGGTGATAGAGTGAGCCAAAATAATGTTACTATTTCATATAAAAAACTTCTATCGCGCTTCGTTAGGAGATATTGACCTTCAAAGTTGGTATAAGAAAAAACTTATTTTAATTACAACTTTTAAACTGTTGCCACAGTACCAGTGATATTTGGGCTATCGAATATCCTCATAGTTAAGTTTTTTGATAGGTAAACCGCTGTCCAGCAAGCCGGAATTATACAGGGTGCGACGATTTTTCTTCATTTATTGTATGCATTTTAACCACTGGTGACAAATTCAACATTTTGCGTTGACAACTTAATTCCTTCATTATTTCTGTACAAAAAAGGTATATTTTATTTAAATCGATATATGGGACCGTTTTTCATAAAATCGCATTTTAAATCCAGACATACCAGCATTTAGTAAGTACTAAAAAACGCCATTTTTCCAGAAAATTTTTAAAATATGGTAAAATTCTTAAAAACAGTTTTTAACTGTAATACAAAATATTTTACTCCCTTTAAAGACAGTTAAAAGAAAACGTCCTGCTTTTCTATGCTATCCACCACGTCTCTCTCCCCAGACCGGTTTCGCCTGCCTTACAGGAACTCCTCAGTGAGGCTGTATCGAGTCGTGGTGAATAGCATAGGAAACCAGCGTCTACTTATTAGACAAGTTTCGTTGTCCAGCGGTAGGATATTAAATCCTGCCGTTGATGCCCTACTGAAATCGCATTCAGTAAATACGAGCATCAATTGTAGCGGGGTGGCTATCTATGTTAAAAGCAAAAGGAAAAATTCCCTACTGTCTTGGTGTATAATACAAAATATTTTACTCCTTTAAAGACAGTTAAAAGAAAACGTCCTGCTTTTCTATGCTATCCACCACGACTCTCTCTCCCTTCCTTTGCTTTAACATACATAGCCACCCCGCTACAATTGATGCTCGTATTTACTGAATGCGATTTCAGTAGGGCATCAACGGCAGGATTTAATATCCTACCGCTGGACAACGAAACTTGTCTAATAAGTAACGCTGGTTTCCTATGCTATTCACCACGACTCGATACAGCCTCACTGAGGAGTTCCTGTAAGGCAGGCGAAACCGGTCTGGGGAGAGAGTCGTGGTGGATAGCATAGAAAAGCAGGACGTTTTCTTTTTAACTGTCTTTAAAGGGAGTAAAATATTTTGTATTATACACCAAGACAGTAGGGAATTTTTCCTTTTGCTTTAGTTTTTTAACTGTACTAAAAGGTTTAAAGGGGCTCACAAACACCGTTTTTAATAATTTTACCACATTTTAATAATTTTATCCTTTAAATGGAATTTTTTATTATATACAAAATGCTGCTATGTCTGGATTAAAAATGTAAATATGAAAAACGGTCCAAGATATCGATTCAAATAAGAGTTTTTGTACTAAAATAATTAGGGATTAGGAATTAAAGTTTGTAACTTTGTGAGTTGTGGGTTTGTTTGTAGCCTCTAATTTTAGAAATACTGAACCTATCATAAAAATCCTTTCACAATCAGAAAGCTACACTATTCAGTAGTATTAAAGGCTATACTTTACTTTGATTAAACAAAAAGTTCATATATTAACGCCCAAGGAAGTGGGCACCCTGTATATTAGTATAGATGTGATGTAAGTGATGTAGTCGGATTCAACTAAGAAAAGGCAGAGACGCGATACAAATAGTGACAGCAGTCAACTATTTCTTTCTTAACGCGTCGTTTTAATAGTGTGCAAGCAACAAAAAGAGAAATAATTTGAAAGTAAGACAGAACACGACGAGCTGATGACGGTGGTTGCTTTTCTTAGTTGAATTCAAACTTTAAGACACTAACTATTATAATAAAAATATGGTACACATCCTCTATGCAGAAATAGATGATAGCCTCTTTAATGATTCAGAATCTGGTTTTGCTAAATTCTTATTTGTAGCTCTTATTTTTCTGCCGCCCTAGGCTCCAGCTTACTCAGGGTGCTAGGTAAAACTGTTACTGCCCAAGACACTTTGCTTTTGATATGATCGAAACATGCGATGTAA
>JACEGR010004690.1:0-83734 GCA_014170235.1 Listronotus bonariensis | reverse complement strand
TATCTAACTACGGTACGAAACTTAAGGGTGTGATTTCTTATGTCTTTCTATAAAAAAGTTCTTATAATCATATGTCCGGACATGCTTCGTTTCTGAGGTCGTTTCATAAAAAAGTCGATATTTCTTTAATAACTTAAAAACCCTTCCACCGATTAATGTTAAAAGACGCTAAAGCTCGAGAAAAAAGCCACTTTAATTTCTTCTAAGAAGGACCCATAAAAAAATATTTAAAACACAAAAATAAAATATAAACAATTATTTGCCTTAAAATAAATGAGTGTTTATTAGAAATTGTCATTTTTATAATTTATTAAGGTCTTATTTATTATTTAGTGCTGTTTATAAATACTTTCACTTAAAGGGGCTAATTTTTTTTGAGAAAACAAAGCGAGTACGAAGACAATACAGAAGACCATAAAGTTGCATTTTTCATTGCTTAATTGGAAAAAAATATAAAAACTTTATAAAATCATCAAATTCAGTAAAGTACTTTTTTTCTCAATAATATTGATTGCCACTGGACTAATCTTAATTTAGGGCCGCTTTACAAGCGCCTTTTTACATTAAATAAGTGTTCCAAATTGTATCCAAATCGGTTAAAGCTTTTTTAAGATAACGTCTTTTTTAAACTTTAACGCCCTGTTCACAGAATTTTGTTTTCATAAAAAGATATAAAAAAATTACTCTCTTAGGTTTCGTACCGTAGTTAGAAAGCACCCTGTATACAGGGTGTGCGCAAATTAATGGTAGTTAAAAAACAGAGATTTAAAATATATAAATTGGTATAAAGGTTATATAAAAACAAATAATTAAAAAAACACGCTGTTGTTTAAAAACTAATACGTTTGGAAAATGCAGTAGCGTAGCTAGGCGGTCACCTACGGCCTCTCATCTAGGGGGCCTCGCGGCTAGGAATCCTTGCAGATGAAGGTATAAAATAAAAAACATAGACAATATTATGTTATAATTTTGTGCAGGATAAACAGAAGCAAGCCTAATTGAAGTTTAAAAAATATTTAGTTTATTGAAGGTTCTTCTTTTTTTTTTGGTCTCCAACTTTAGTCTTTCAGTAAAGAGGCCTCGCAGGTACATGTTTGCCTAGGCCATTGTTGTATGTGTACTAAAAAAATAAATTAATAAAAGTTTTTGTTTAAAAGTGAGGACTTTTTTATTTTTTGGTCCTCAACTTTTTTTTGCTATCTTTATCGACAAACGGGGCCTCGCGGATACGACTTTGCCTACGCTACGCCCCGGGGGACATAACTTCATAATATAAAGTTTTGTTCTAATTTTTAATTTAATAATAACCCTTTAAAGTTACACCATATATACAGGGTGTTCACTAATTAATGGTATGTAAAGAACGCACAGATTCCTTATGCCAACATATTATGATTGGACCAAACAAACCTATATGTTTAAAAGTTGATAATAACAAATCAAATATACAAGGTGATTAAGTAAAAAGAAATATACTTTAAATTTATTTTGATAATTCTTAATATATTAAGGGCGCTACCTATACTACTTTAAATTTTTCTAAAACGTTGCAACTTTTTGTACTTCTCTGTACTTTATATGTACTATTTGAGGAAACCAGTGATATCCCCTATATTCTACAAAAAAGGTATACTTTGTACGACTTAAGGTCTGGCCACACATGACCGCAACCAACGCTGCGCTGAGCCCGGATTCACAAGGATAGAGAAAAGTGGGACAGATTAATTCGAAAAATTTAGAAGCACTTTTCGTGCCCATAAGAATATGAAAGGCATTGTGCCTCTGGATGTACTGAAAACTCGTGTTAAAATCTGAAATCTTTAACTCTTTATCTTCAGGTTCCCCATCATTGGCTCTGAAATTTGCTAAATATCTTAATTTTATTGATTTTTTTAGAGTGAATTAAAAAATCTAAGAATACATGTTTACATAATTCTTAAAGCAAAATATGTTTATAATGATGTTGAAAAAATGTTTAAAAAATTACTTTATTTGTATGTCTAAAGGTTTTTTTGACCATTTTAAAACTGCCCGCTTATGGCCAATCTCCGATTAAATATAGCGCGCTGGTAATAATGGCATTTGGAGACGTTTATGGTGGTACTGGCGAAACCTACGTTATAAGAGAATATTGTGTTTAAAATTAATTTATTATAAAAAATTAAATGCAGTTCAGGAGAGATTCAGTGTATCAACGCAAGACTGCACGACTGTATCAGATAAAAACAGATAATAGAAGTATTTTTAGTGGTTAAAAATATTGTACCGTTAGTTGCGATAAAGGTATGCAAAAAAACGCATTTTATCAGATGAACTTTACTTACCAATTAAATCAGTTTATAAATAATAATAGTGATCAAGAAATGGAGAAAAATTTATACCAGATACATGAAAATGTTGAAGAAGAGATAATAATATATTGAATATTTGGGACATGAAATGGGTCAACTATATCATGACTGTAATTTACATAATGATGTGCAGTGCCCCCTGCTGAAATAGAGCCAGAACGGGCTATATTTTATACCCCCCACAATGAAAAATTTACATTATTGTTAAATAACTAAGTAAATTATTTTATCATAGGTATAAACATATGTTTAGGATAATGAAACTATTTAGTTTTAAAAATATAGTAGCTAGTTATTTTATACAAAAACGTATACACATACCAGTTCAGTTTTGTAAGTAAATTTGCTAAAAACTTTTATAATGTATAGATACTTTATGGTTTCGTATTGGCAAATTTTATATTCATGCAGCTTATTAGTTTTAAAAATGTAGTAGTTTTTATCTTTTTATATAAAAAGTCATACACAAACCAATGCATTTTTGTGATTTTATAACATACAGAAAGTTAATAGATAAATGGTTATTTCTTTTATTAATGACGTGTTTTAAGGTTTATAGCTGATTTGTTTTAACAAAAGTGTCTTAATGTAATTTTTACTAGTATATACAAAATACAAAAATAAAGTTAAAAAATGTTAGTTACTGGTCATTTTTTTTTCAAAAATACAGCTAATTATTATATTTTGTTCTTTTTACAAAAATAAATTTAATATTTTAAAAATGTATTATTGCCTTAAATAAATACTTAAAAAAACATACACAAATATAGAGGTTTTTGTTTTTTATCATGCAGGATTTTATTATTTTTATGGTAAATACAAAACTTTTTACACCACATCCCCCTACATTTCACCAGCAAGGCGCACGGTTGCGGGCTCTTTGCGGTTCTGTGTCGCCAAACCTTTACACTGACCAAGGTTAATTTATATATACTGGAAATAGCTTGCGACACATACTCGACTTTAGGCGGTTCGGGGTCTGGGACGCAAGGGAGGGTATGGTACTGGGAAAAGCTGGTTAAAGTTACTCTATTTTAATAGCTGATGATCAATCTAGTGGCGTCTAGAATTTGTGCTTTTCGTTTTGCATTATTTTCAAAGTAATATTGGTGGAAAGATTTGATTTTGGTTCCTTATTTAAAGTCAAAGATGTTGCAATTTAATAATAATAAAAAGTGTTTTATAAATGGTTATTCTAATAATACTATAAACTGTATTTCTCCGGCACTGTAACAAAATGATTGGGGTGAGGACCTTTTTTTTGCTCTTTATATATTTTGTAAACCTGAAAATCCATTTTCTTCCAGGGGCCGCAAATAATTTTTGCACCATGGCGCCAGATACCCTAGAAACGGCCCTGGTTATTCTTACAAGGTATACTTTTTTTTGATGGTATGTACAGGGTTACTGACTAGATTTTGACCACTTTTTTATTTCTAAAGCTACGTACCTGAATTATTTACCAAATTATAGGAAACTAAACGTATCTTTTAGAAAAATAAAAAATATTAAACAGGGTGTCCCAAAAATTTGAACAAATCAATGTTAAATTTTTTTAACAGAACACCCTGTATATTTGTAGAAAGTTAAAGAGCCCTTAAAGAGACCTTTTCAAAAATATATAACATTTATCTTTAATATTTTTCGAGCTATCAGAGTTTAAAATTACAAATAATGACACAATAATAATTACAAGAGTGTTTAAACAACTAAGTATTATCTAGGTATTATCAATCTACTATTAACTACTACATACTAATATGAAAATCAAAAATAAATATAATAATGTTACTCTGCTAAATGTTCTACATGGCCCCCATCCACTTCGATACATTTTAAATAGATGCGTTTTTGTCTCTCCATTGTAGCCAAAATGTGACCTTGATTATTAGTATTTAGTGGCGCAATCTCTTCTGTTATACAACATCGGATGTTTTCACGTATCATTTTCTCCCCCAGTAACCCCACAGAAATGAGTCCATAACTGTCAAATAGCGGGCCATCTTATACTGCCAAATCTTCCAAGCCATTCGGAAAATCTGTCATTTATGAAACGAGTTACAAGACCGATATTATGGTAAGGAGCACCATCATGTTGCCACAAAACTTCATTATTGTCTGGCAAATTTTAAACAACATCTTGGACTAAATCGAAGTATCGGTCTCCGTTTAAAGAACCATAAAAAATATGGGTCCTACTACCCTGTTATTTAAACACACCACACATTTACGGATAAACGACCAGAACGTTAACTTGACTAATAGCACAGGGGTTTTCTTGAGTCCAAACATGACTATTCCGTCTATTAAATTTTAAAATCGTTGAAAACACTGATTCGTCTGTCCAAACAATTTTGTTAAATAAAAGACCATCTTGTTCTAAAAGATTCATCATATTCCGAGCAAAATCTAATCGGTTTCTTTTATGCTCAACTGTTAAATACTGGACTGGTAAAATTTTGTAGGAATGAACTTTATATTTGACTAATGTATTCTATATTTTATAATAAGTTTTTGCTAGTTCTAGTGCAGCCTTGGATATGGAAGTGCACGGATTTTCTAAAAATCAGTAGTTTTGAATAAAGAAAAAAGAAACCCAAAACAACTTACCTTAAACATGTAGCACAATATTCAATTCGTCATCATAGTAGTTTTCATCTCGAATTATTGTTTGTTCTTTTCTTAAATGAGTGTGTTTCCGTTACCTGTTTATAAAAATTACGAAAAGTATTCAAACTAGGAATAATTATTTGTTCTTCATATCGCCTAGCATATTGTAACTGCGCTTGACGTTTATTGTAATTAGTTTTTATAAATATTTCGTAAATATCCGATTCTTCTTCTACTGTAAAAGGCATTTTAATAAGCAGTCACTAATTAAATAAAATAATATGGAAGTTGACGTCTTGTAACATCTTTTGTTTCCAGCGCCAACTACGAGTAGGTAAGACAAATTATTCCATTAATAAAAACAGTAATAAATGAGATTCAGGGCAAACTTACGTATTAAAGGTATACTCCGGACTTAGTTAAGATTTAGTCTATGATTTGTTAGACTATAAAGTGTTAAAAAATAATTTCGAAAAACCTCCTATTTTAAATCTAACTGAATAATAATATTTAATACTTGATACTCTGATAGCTCGACAACTACGAAAGATAAATACATCATGTTAAATATTTTTAAAAAGGTCTCTCTAAGAGCTCTTTAACTTTCTACAAATATATAGGGCATTCCATTAAAAAAAAGGTAACATTGATATGTCCAAATTCATTTCCTATAGGTTGGTAAAAAGTCAGGTCCGTAGCTTAAAAAATAAAAAGTTACAGGGGTGGTCAAAATCTAATCAATAACCCTGTACATGGAAGCACAAAAAACTGCGATATTATAAACGTACTGTAGGTGGCGTCTTCTAGTTAACATATAAAAATTTATTATCGGATCTGAGTTCACAAAACCACGATACACCGAGTTTTAGTTAATATATATTTAAAACGTAACAAGAATTATCGAAAGAAATTAAAAATATTTTTTAAATCTGACATCCTGTATTTATTAGTACTATTATTTTAATATTACCTTAATATTTTAGCATAAGGAATACGTGTTTTTGTGTACCAATAATTACTGGACACTTTATAAATGAAAAGAATCTTACCTATTTTAAAATATTTGGTTTCTTATATTTTGTTTTTATTAGTAGTAATTGGCATGTCGACGGTGCCACTAAAATAGCTTTGAAGTTATCAACAAGTTATACATATATTCTAAAAGAAATTTTATGTATGGATGTGTGTAATGTTCATAAAAAGATGGGTTCATTTGCCTTTAAACCCAGCTCGAGTGCGGTGAAATGTAAATGAAATGTATTTTGTCTGGAAATTTTCTTTTTATTCGTTTTATGCACGTTTATTTAAAAGTCAATAAAATAAAACTGGCAGTTGAGTTGCTCTGATTTTAAAAGTGATATTTTTAGTTAAAAGTCAAGTTTTCAGAATTAGGCATAAAAGGAAGAAAGTACAGGGTGTCCAGTAACTCAACCAACAAACTTAACAAAACATGCATATGTCCTAAGCGTCTTAGTTTTTAAACTCAGGGTGTTATTTTTTTAAATATTGTTTTTTTCTTTTTATATTACTTTCTCACCAATTTAAATAATTTAAAAGAAAATTGTGGGATGCCTTCTTTGTATCAAAAGACATTTTTTGGCATACAAAAAAAAAAAAAAATTTACCAAAATCGTCCGTTTAAGGTGAATATTTTTAAGAGAAAAATGGTACACCACTACGTTTATTTAAAATAAAAACATGTTTTAAAATCTCACTTATTTTAGAACAAATTTGATCTCTTGACTTTTTTAATTTGGTATACGGTTTTCGCGTAAATAAATAAAACCATTTCCCGGCATCGTCCTTTCGCAGTAAAAATCACTTTAATTATTTATTTTTTAATTAGATAGGGATTTGACCATGCCGACAAAAGGTTTTAATTTATTTACAAGAAAACCGTACATTAAATAAAAAAAGTGTCGGGAGATCAAATTTTGGTTCCATCTAAATGGGAATTTAAAAAATATTTTAATTAAAAAAAATGTAGGTCTATGTTCTTCTTCAAAAAATATTTATTCCAAATCCTTTATGGATGACACTGATCAAAATTACTTTTTTTTTGTATGCTAAAAATGTTTCAATTGCAGAGGTGGCGTCCACCATTTTTTTTTAAATATTTGAATTAGTATAAAAGGCATTAAAAAAACATTTTTAACGCTCCGTTATTCAAAAACTAAAACGTTTAGGACAAATGATCATATAAAGTTTTTTTTCCTAATTTTTTTGTAGAAACACCCCTTAAAGTTTGTCAGTTGAGTTACTGAACACCCTGTATAGTTTACACTGCATATTTTAGGTACAGAATAAGCAATTAAAGAAAGATACAGAAAGGTCGTGGTTAACAAATATAAATATTTTTGTGGAACAGGGGGAAAACTATACAGGGTGTCCCAAATTTATTTATACAT
This sequence comes from Listronotus bonariensis, assembly GCA_014170235.1. Lineage (NCBI taxonomy): Eukaryota > Metazoa > Arthropoda > Insecta > Coleoptera > Curculionidae > Listronotus > Listronotus bonariensis. The sequence continues at coordinate 76,365 of JACEGR010004690.1, read as the reverse complement.
GAAATAACTTCGCCCATCTATAAAACACTGAGAAAATCTTAAAATAAAAATATTTTTTATTGAATTATACAGTTCTATTGTCAGTATTCGTAAATATACGTTTAGAATCAAAATGATCATTAATAAGTAGGTTCATCAAAATGGAACCTGGTATTTTAACAACATTTGGCTCTTAATTAAGTTCTACATTAAAACTGTCAATAAATAAAGGGTGTCCGACTATATTTTGGCTCATTTAAAGAATAACTTTAACTACATTACCACCATTAAAGGATATTACTTTTTTTTCACCTTTTACCGTTAATAAATATATTAACATGTTGTTGATATATGTACTTTTCATTAAACTAGTAATAATTATTGTATAATATATACATTTTAGATGAAGAGTTCAATAAAAAGTCAAAACTACAGAGTGTTTTATTTGAAAAAATGTCCTTTACAATATTTTTTTGTACACACACCCTGTATTTTTCTAAATACCGTCAATAAAATAAGCTGCTTTTTGTAGATATCTTATCCAGAGGCAAAGGTATTTTGGTACACCCTCTATACCAAAACAACAAAGTAGCTTATATTTTGGACACTTTATATTGAGAAAAACACATAGTAAGTAACTATTGTTACTGACTTATTTAAACCAATAAAATACATTTTTTTATTGTGGTAACTAGGGTTACTGATTTTTTAAACTAAAGTAATACATTTTTGTTTAGGTGTTTCTCTTAATTTAAAGTGCCCTAAGCCCTAAGTATAGATGTTAAAATTATTTATAAATTTTATATCTTATAATACCTTTACCAAAAAATTAATAAAATAAAATATTATTTATATTGAACCAAAAGAATATTGTCTTAAAATTAAAAAAAAATGGATAATTTTAGAATGTAAAGAATTTTATCAGCTTAAATTTTCATTACCATATAAGCATGTTGTAATGCAAATATTAGTTAAAGCTTGTCCACAAAAACATTCATTTATATTTAAAAACCTAAATCCGGTAGTTTTATCAAATTAATTTACACTTTTCGGTGTAGAAATATAAAGAACGTGGGCGCAAATTTTATAAAACTTGTAATAGTAACATAAAGTCTGCCGTTTAGCAATTGTAAGTAGCAGGTATATTCAGGGCCGTTCCTAGGGTGCCTGGCGCCGTGGTGCAAAAGATTATTTGCCCCTTCTACATCAAATTCAAATATAGGTATTAAAAATTTTGAAGAGCAAAAAAAGGTCCCCACTTTTTCAAATCACACTCCATTTCTATCTACCGCCCTTCATTTTGAAACTTTCCGCCCTTTCTTTCACAATTTTCTGCCCCTAAAACGTTGCGCCCTGGTACCTTGCACCACCCGCTAGGCACGGCCCACGGTATATTAATTTTTGAAGATAAAACATTTATTGCTATAAATATAAAATACTGGACAAAGATCTGTATTGTAACAAAGTAAGTACATACATACATAAAGATCAAATAAATCTAACAAAAACAAAATTAACAAACTTGAGTTTTATGTTTTTTTATTTTTTCCCCATTGTATTAAAGGCACTTCTGTAAATCGCATTTTTTACATTGTGGTTAAAGTTGTTAATATTATGGTTTTTAGAATGTATGGTGACTTTATTGCTTTCTAAATCAACATGTTAGTAGGTACTCGCAGTAACAAGCAAAATTATTATGCAGGATTGTTTGTTTTCTTAAAATTTGAAAACTAATATTAGACAACTTGGACAGATTTAAAGTTTGGTTTTAAATCCTTGTTAAACGCATATCACTGTGTAATAATTATTGTGAGGTACTTGATATAGGATATATATAGGTAGACAAACATGTAAATACGAAATTTTTAGGAATTTTGACTTAGAATACAGTGGCGTACCTATTCCCTTTTACATTTATTTAAAAGTAATACCAGAAAGGTTTTTTTTTAATGAAAACCCCGTAAATTTTTTAACAATTATAAATATTTTTAAAAAATCTTTAAAAATACTACATTTAATAGATAATTTTTTTAACAGTTTGGGAAGTATGGCCATCGTCAGGAGTTTTTTTAATAAAACAGCCTGTATATTTTATTACCATTGCAAAGATATTTTAAAGAGCTTTGACAACATACCACATTCCATATGTCTATCTCCAATAGTTTCTTAAATGTGACCATCCAAACCTAAAAATTAGTTGATATAATTTTCATTACACCTGTCTAACGTACTAAGGTTGGGAATTATCGAACACCTGACGATAGGTATATTTCTGAAACTATGAAAAATTAAATATTTACAATGAAATTTTTTACACTTTTAAAGAGACCGTTATATTGATGATAAAATAAACAGAGTGTCCCACTAAACAAAAACTGTTCTTTATAACTTGAAAATAAAAGGCAATGAAAATAATACAGGTACACCACTGAATTCTACGTTAAAAATTGAAATCGAGATTGCGTAATCAAATTCGTTCTATATCTTTTAGTTTTCGCTACACCCTGCAAGTCAACGAAAAGGCGCCAACCTGTACATTTAAAGAGGACCACTAAGATTATCGAATGAGAAACGGGAAAGTGTTTACAAGCACTATATCTGAACACCAACATTTTAAATTATAATATAATCCAGTACTTTGTGTCGACTTAATTGGCGGTATGTACGAAGCTTTCCGGGCAAGCCACGGCATTAAACACGTTTTTCATCATACACACTGCCAATATTCTGGTTTATAAATAAAAAGGTATTGTCTAAATGTCTTATTTTATATATGCCTAAAAATTTGACTGGATATTAGGAAAACACATACAATTTGATCAGTACTTTTGATGCTCTGAATTTAAATCCAGAGTCCGATTTGTTCCGCCAGGCTTAAATTTTGAGTAAACTGCGAAAAATACCACATTTTTTGATTTTCAGCGATTTTTAGGGTTTTTCGTAGTTTACTCAAAACTCAAGCGTGATAAAGCAAAACGGATTCCGAATGTGAATTCAAGGCATCAAAAACAAAAAAAAGTTGGTCTGGTCAAAATTACTGATCACTTTGTGCCGGTGATTTAAGGAAAACGAATATTTATTCGCAAAAAATCTTTTATTCGGGGTGGAAATTTTTGATTCAAAGACGGGGAAAGGTGTCAAAAATGTATTCTGGTTTTAGCTTTTATAAATAATGTTTTTTACTTTATAAAATTTGTTTTATACCTTAAAAAATTTAAAACTATTAAAACTAGAAAATAGGTTTATTATTTTTTAAAAATTCTACTACAAGTGGAGTAAGGTATTTCATCTCTCCACGATCAGAGATTTTTAATTACACATACCGGCTATTAATTAAGATTTTTTTTTTTAAAAGCTACACCTTTTCCATAAAAAGAAGGTATTTTTAACTACGCATTTTTAAATGCAAGTGCCTATTTTTTTATATTTGTATTCAGTATAAAATTACCTTTTAATTATGTATTATACAGGATGTTTCTTTTAAAATGGCGGCCAGACAAGATTTTTAAAGAAAATAAAGTGCCGCCGTTATTTTTCTTTGAATATATTCTTTTGCAAAGAATGCTGTAAAAACAAAAGAATGACCTATTTTACTTTTACAGGTAGTAACATATTCAATTTTCTTTAATAAATTACTTGAATTTTGTAATTTCAGTTTTTAATGTAATTAATGAGAAAAATTCAAAATCTGAGAAACATTTTAAATGGAAACAAACCTATTTAATTTTATTTTTAAATTCTACACTAAAATCTCTTTCCAAAAGCGTATCACAACATATTGTTTATTTTCAAGATGGCGGCCATAGATCATTTTTTAAAGAATTTTATTTCGTTATTCGGATGTCGTCAATAAATGATCTATGGCCGCCATTTTGAAAATAAACAATATGTTCTCATATGTCATTTAAAAGAGACCTTAGTGTAGAATTTAAAAATAAAATAAAATAAAATATTAGTAAAATCTTAAGTTTTCTCTCATTAATTTCATTAAAAACTGAAATTACGAAATTCAAGTATTTTAATAAAGAAAATGGAATATGTCACAATACCTGTGAAAATAAAATAGGTCAATCTTTTGTTTTCACAGCCTACTTGGCAAAAAATATATTCAAAACAGAAATAATGGCGGCACTTGATTTTCTTTAAAAATCTTCTCTGGTCGCCATTTTGAAAAGTAACATCCTGTACATTATATTATTAAAAAGGAAATATTATACAAAATATAAATATAGAAAAAAATAGGCCCTTGCATTTAAAACAAGAAAGTTTATGGTGCTTCCGGTTAAACCGGAAGTGATTTTGAGGTCTTAATAATGACGAAAAATGTTAATTCATGCTATAATAATACTGTAAAATTTTTATTAGTCTCTTTTAAAACTAAAAAAATGGGGGGTAACAACATCCTGTGTTACCCGGTAAACAGGCTGTTACAAATTCGAGGAACACCATTAGGATCTCGGAAACGGTAAGAGTTACAGGGTTGGTTAAATTGGCGCAAAGGTGCGCCTTTTATATGCTTAATAATATTTTGTCTTAAAAATTTGAAAATTTGCAGCCCCTCCGGAATTATCCGGCAAAAACAGAAATTTTGCGAAACAGTTTTTCTTGTTGTCTCGGTTTATTTGAAGAGATATTTCAATACTAATGACACATTATCATGGCCATTTTTCTGTTCTATAAAATGATGTCACTAGATTTAAGATCCGACGTTTTGTCTTTGAGCCACTATCATCAACTTTGTCTTTTTTAATGGGTGGAATATTTGGTTTTAAACTTAGTAAACTCGTAATTTAATTCTAAAACCAATGATATATCACATTTTACATTTGTGCGATGTTTCGAACCGAAAAACCATCATCATTTACCATTTCGCCATTACAAATAACGATTTTACCCCAAACGTTCGGAGAAATTTTCGTTTGCAGGTAAGTATGTATTCCTTTTTCTTTTACAGGCTACGATAAAACTGTAGAGGCGTTTGATTAAATTAAATGCTTTATTTTATTACGTACTTGTATGTAAATGACCCTAATTCTTGTAACTTGTTAGTTAAATTATTAATAAATAAATTATTAAAAGGAATAAAAATGGGTAGAAAGAGAAAAAAATGATTCATACTTACCTTCAAATGGAAATTTCCAAAACCGTTTGAAACAAAATCGTAATTTTTAATGGAAAAATAGTAAATGGTGGTTTTTTGTTCAAAACGTCGCATAAATGTAAAGTGTGATATAGCGTTGTATTTAGAATTAAAATACGAGTGTCTTAAGTTTAAAACCAAATATTTCTCCGATTTAAAAAACAAAGTTGATGATGGTGGATAAAAGACGAAACGTCGAATTTTAAATTTAGTGGCATCACTTTATAGAACAGAAATGATGGCAATGTTAATGTGTTACTAGTTTTAAAATATCTCTTCAAATAAACCGAGAAAACAAGAAAAACTGTTTCGCAAAATTTCGGGTTTTGCTGGATAATTCCGGAACGGCTGCAAATTTTCAAACTTTTAAAACAGAATATCGGTAAGCATAAATGCGCAACGTTGCCCCAATTTAACCAACCCTGTATCGTTTATCGTGTCCGGGATTCTTATGGTGTTCCTCGAATTTGTAACAGCCTGTAACAGTGTGTCCCAGGGTAGGTGTTACAAGGGGACAAATGGACAAACAATTTTTGAATTTATTACGACATTTTGGAAAAACTGGTCGCATGATATAAAACTAACAAAATTTGACTGCGATTGGTATTATACAGGGCGAGTTATAACTAAAGTTATGAAAAATGCCCAGAAACTAACTGCTTCTATTTTAAAAATAGAACCAAATTGTGCAAGTAAATGTTGTAGGGAATTAAATTTTATGTTAAAATTTGAAGTTAAAGCACAAAAGTAAAAAAATGTAACTGTCCATTTTTTACATTACGCATAATATCTTAAAAAATGGGCAAGAGAAAGCAAAAGTTAAAATAAAATTAAATAATTTTATGTATTTTTAAAAAACTCGATGCCTTAAGCCAAGTATTTTTAAAACTGTTAATGCATATTGTAAAAATAACAAAAATATTTTTTTAACTTTAATTCTTTAACTTTAAATTTTGACAAAAAATAATTCTCTACAATATTTACCTATAAAATTTTGTCCAATTTTTAAAAATAAAGGTACTTTACTCTTGGTCATTTTTCATACTTTTAGTTATAACTCGCCCGGTATATTACAAATCGAAGTAAAATTTTGATTTTATCATCTTTGGAGCATGCGACCAGTTTTCTCATAAGGACGTTTAAACATTCCAAAATTTTTGGTCAATTTTTCCTCTTATAACACCTATTCTGGGATACACGGTATATATTTTTAAATCTTGCAATCTTTTTCCCTAAAAAATATTTAACAAAAGCCATGGTTACTTGTGTTACCTGGAATAGGTTCGTTTAATTGAAATATTGCATTGGAAACATTAAAAAAGCTGATGCTGCCAATGTTTTGAATAGTACATTAATTTTAGGTATTTTAAGGGTTGTGTGCAAGTCTGTAAGGGTCATGGTATTGCAGCGAGTTCCGGGTTATTTTAAACATTTTATTAAAATAATTTTGCTACAGTAATGAAATCTCCAAACAAATTTTGGTAGGCAACATATCCGGATTTTAAAATCTATCTTAATACTAAAAAAGCCTTAAATCCAGTAATTTTAATGGTAATTGTCTAGATATTGTGAAGTAGACTTTTTATAAACTAACTTAACTTATTTTAGTACGGGCATACCCCCACCAGGGGCAGCCTATACGGGGGCTTAACTAAAACTTTAACTTTTTACTCGACTTAACTTCTACTACCTACTTCTTATCTAACATTTTTCTAATTTCTTCCTCTTAACTTGTTTCTGCATTTTTAGGTATCTTTGTTTATATACAAACTTGAACTCGGTTTTTGGTGACATGTGCCTTAGCACGTTTACGACCTTGCCCGTTCGACCTAGAAATTTATCTTGTCGGTTCGAGGTCTAAGCTTTGACATTATTTTAAATTGTTATATGTTTTACTTTAAGATGTGCTTTTTTCATTATCGAAATAATTAAATAAATATTAAAATTAATAAAACTTACATACCCCCTATACAGGGTGTTCACATATGCCCCCTCCTTGAAAGCGTTGGACCCACAAAGCTATTAGAAATGAGCCAAACTTACTTTAAAGCCATTAAAAAAAAAAAGAAATATTGCCGAAAACGATAGTTCCATATAGCTTACAAAAATTTAAAAATTTAACAATATTTTACCTATTATCTAAGTTAACGTAAATAATCTTAACATTCCAAAGTTTTAAAAACATAAAAAAAATGGATCTAAGATTTTTTTCAAACAATGAAAAAAATGCCAATAGCCTTTAATCCAAAAATAATGTTTTTGTTTGATTAAAAGCCTCGACTTTTTTTTCTAAAAATTAAAAGATTTGTCATAAATTATAAAAAAATAGTTATTTTTTTTCTATTGTTAACAGAATAATTTTTAAATTTGAGATTTTCTCTAAGTAGTTTTATTTAAATATAGTTGTAACGGTTAAGATTATTTTTTAAAAACCATGCAAACAGCAGCAAATCCCAATACCCATCGTAAAACCATCCATCCTGAAGAAAGATCTGGAAATCTTAAACAGGACTTAAGAAAAATGGACATGAAGTGACACTACAAGTCCAAGAGTTATCGAAGTGTTATGAACTGTCCATATGTGAATGCACCTTTACCCACAATGAACTGGTGATCCATATCAAAATATTTACAAATAAAAAACAACATTAGCGGAAAATGTATGAATTAGTAACATACCCATTTGCTTGGCAAGGTCAAACCTGCATTATTGAACATGACACCCTGTATATGGCAGTTTCTGAAAAGAACAATAAAATTCAACGCACAAGACAGATATCTGGTACAGGCCTGCATTTATGCTTACCCTATGGAAATAAGCTATGCTACTTACCCAGGTTCGCAGCAGACAGCCTTAAGGGTCCATCATGTGCAACAAAACTGTTCCATGGCACTACAGTGGAAGATTTAACGGCTCACTGTCCAATTCGGTGCCATCAATCAACACTACTGGTAATCACAGAAGTCAATAATGACGAATTTGTAGTCACCCCCGAAGGACATGGTTATAAAGTGCAAAACATCCACTATACCGGTACCCTGTAACATCACAACAGCACCAGGGGCAGCCAAACTTGTCATTCCGTGCCAATGCAGCCTACAAGTAAATAAAGCAATTTTAATACCTGAAAGATACCCATGCAAGGACGAAGATTTAAAAATAAATCACATGATTTCAGCGGGATGGACTACGCTAAGATCATTTGTGCTGAACCCCGTATCAGCACCAAAGCCACCCAAGTTTAACAAAATCCAGGAATGCCTTAATAGCATTTGGTCACTTAGCATACCGCATCTTAATCTAACATCCAGCAGAAACCTAATAAAAAATATAGCCAAAGAGATTAAAGAAACCAATCATGATGTAAACACGTATACATGGCACACCGAAAATCACAGCATTACGCTAGTTTGGTTGGAATATCCTCTTGACAGCCGCCCTTGTTTACCTGGTTTTTCACAGACGGTACCTAGCAGTCATTTCTCTAGGACTAATTTTAAAATAATGAATAGGTAAACAGTGTTGAACTAAAAACAAATTTTGACTCCAAAAAAATACTGGGTGTTTCCATTGTCCACACAGTTTAAGGGAAGAAAGAGGGATGTTTATTTTAGAAGTATTATACTGGTAAAGTTATAATTTTATTTTGTGCAAAATATAATTTTTATTTATTTTTTTAAAGTGAGTTTAAAGTGTCCAATACCCCATCCGAGTTACGCATCCCAGGCGACGTATTTGGTCAAAGAAAAGTACGTTGTCACAATATTCATATTATTTCTTTTTCTAAATATACATATTTATTTAAGGACATGTAACTCAGCTTATCTATATAAAATAGAGGCGCAAATGTCGAAGGTGTAAATAAAAATACCCGTAATAAGGTATGTGGAGCGTTCAGACAGCAAAGGCCTTTATTGTAAACTCATCAGCCAATTTTAAAAACAGACAACCTTTTAAAACTATAAATAAAGAAAAGCTGAAAAAATATATATATCTCATCACCATTACCACTATGGTATTAAATGGTATTAAATTTTTTAATGTACTACCTCAGGAAATTAGGAACCTTGACATTAGGGCTTTTGAGACTAAGATTAAACTATATCTTAAAAACAAAGCATTTTATAGCGAGAGCGAATACATGTTGAGCTCTTTTAGATAATCCCAGAGAAGCATTTGCCTGTCAAATTAGGTCTATATTGTAGTGTGTATGTGTAATTTTAGTGTTCTCAAAAAGTCTAATAATTTTAAAAATATGTTTGTGTTTTATTGTTTTTGTAATAATTACTCATAATTTGTAATGATTTTAAAAGTATGTTTGTTTTTTAAAAATGTAATGTTTTTTCTTTTTTAGATTTTTATCTTATTTTAAACTTGTATTAACTATTTTTAACTTTTGACTTGTGAAAATACAACCTGTATGGGCATTCATCAATAAATATTTGAATTTGAATTTGAATTTGACCATAAAATCTTTTTTGTATGGAGACTCTACTAAATGTTAATTGAATACTTTGGGGCAAAAACCGGGCAAGTCTATATTTCAAACTTGTTGGCAATTAAAAAAAATAGTATAGCCTATAAAATATAGGCCCTTAGTTTAGTACACTTAAGGTAGCAAATTTTCGGTGTAAATAGATTGGATATATTTCATTTTTCTAAAATTTTCCCGGGAATTACAAATTTTTTGAAATAATGCCAAAATTTGCATTTTTGTGGCATAAAACGCCGCATACTCCGATGACGTAGTTGGAGTGTGCCTACGTCACAAAAGATACAAGCTGCGACATTCCTTTTCTATTGCTTGTTCCTTTGATGGCATATTTACTTAACGCAATGCTTTTCACATAAGTACTGGCAACATTGTAAAGTTGATTGAACTCGCAAATTGTGGAATAAGTTTTAATCAATTTTAAAAATTATTTAACTCGCAAATTGTGGAATAAATTTTAATCAATTTTAATAATTTTTTACAAAATAACTATAGACAATTTTGTTAAAATTGTAATTTTTCTAGATTGGTGACGTATTTAACTATTAATTAAAATAGCTTTTTTACCATTGTAAAGTTTTGGCCAAGGGCCTATTATTATAAACAAAATTATGTTTTTCTTTGTATTTACAGTTTTTATGGAAGAGTCTTTTTAAAAACCAGAGGTGTAGGAAATTTTTAAAAATTTGGACTTGTCCGAGTTTTGCCTCAAATGTGCCCCAAAAAGTTATAAAAAAACATTTTTATTAAAAATAAACACACATTTAAATTAAAAAAAAGAGTCCGATTCATAGGCGAGTTCTTTTAAATTTTCGATATTTTTAAGATTTCAGTATGTTTGTCTAAAATATTATTAGCTTGTGGAAGATATTTCTGTACTAACACTTTTACCTTAGTTCGTTGAATTTAATGGGAAATAACTGCAGAATTTTTGTATTTGGTAATGAGTAAAATGCTCTCATTTTGTTTTAGTAAAAAATTTGCTGTATCGATACCCTAATTCGCAAATCGGCTAACTCCATTTTCGTTCAAAATAAAAGTTAGTTACTTGAGCTATTATAAGATCTAAATTAAAAATAATTCCATGGTTTCTTTTCTTCAAATTACTTCATAAATATTTATTCACGTAACAAATGTTAAAAAATCTATTTTAAAATGTTTTAATATGATTCTATAAAATATTTTTGTCTCTGCTGCAAAATTTTGTGGATATGAAGTTGGAGATGGAGCCGATTTGCGAATTAGGGTATCGATATGCTGGCAGAACTGTCGACTCAGGGACGGTCATAGAGGCATAGGGGGAATGCCCTCCCCCTTTTATAGCACATCCTTTGTAACCAAAATTTTATACATACCTAATGGCAAATACGGGCATTTAATAATGATGTGCCCCCCAGGGCCGAGTGTGGAAATTGAAAAGTAGGGTAGGTTTTTCTTTTTTCTATTAAATATGTAGAAAGAAGGAAAAAACGGTGGATCATTAAGTCTTTTATGAATAAGAGAAAACAATAAAAAGACGTGAGGACCTCTTTTTTCGCTCTTCAAAAAATTTCAATCTCCCACCTTCTTTAACATTTTATTTTAATTTCTGCCGCCTAGGCACTTTTCTTGGTCTGTGGCCCCTCTCGGAAAGTTGATATGGTCGCCGCCCCTACCGTCGACTTACAGAAATCAGTTTGAAATGGCGAACCCAAATTGATTGCTTAAAATGTTCCGTAAAGACCGTCATAATATCCTGAGTAATATCAACAAGACAACATTTTTTTAGATTTCAACAAATAAAACTATTAAACTACACACCTAACTGTTAGTTTGCAGTAGATGTTTCCCGCGAGGCATATCCACGCAATAGATAATTTAAAGCTTTGTTTTGCATACAAAAAGTTATAACTAGTTTTAACTTTTTCTGTTAAAAAACCGTTTGGCATCATCAGTGTAATTCAGGGCTGGAGGCAAAAGAGGACACTATTTGCGAGGTCGCAAAATTAGGTACATTTTATTAAAACTATAATCCTTATCAAAAAGTCTTTGGACTACTCGTACGAACAAGAAGAGAGAAGAAGAAACCCAAATGAGTAGAAATTTCCTGTATTTGTTTATAAATAAAAGTATAAAAGACTTTTGAATTTTTGACATTTGTGATATAACTTAGTTAAACGCTTTTGGCATCAAAACTTTTTAAACTTTTTAACTTGTTTCCACTTTTTAGTCCTCCACTATAATACACCACACTACATTTTACCCCTTGCCAAACAAAGCTTAAACGTTTAGTGCAAGATCACACTATTTCGGACTTGTCCGCTTTTTGCTTCAAACCATGTCGTCGACTATGTCCAAAATTCTCATAGCGATGTTAATATGGGTTGGACTTGTCTGATTTTTGCCCCAAAATATGTCGTCCGCAATGTTCAAAATTCAGATAGTGACGTTAATATGCTTCGGACTTGTACAATGTTTGCACCAATGTATGGGCCTTCCTTAGGAGAATACGATTACGTGAAAATGTAATATTCACCCAAAAATGAATTTGTCCGGTTTTTGCCCCAAAGTCTTTCAAGCAAGCAAAGTCTTAATTCTTTTTCTTGGCTTGCTTGATCGATTATTCTCGTACGTACGAAACTCGAATGAAATCACCAATTCCATAGTAATAAATCTAAATAATTGCTGCGTTTAGCTTTCGTATCTTCCTCACAGAAATGACAATTGATTTTTTCACTAATATTTTAAAAGTTACGATATCCAATTCTTATTAGATATAGCCGCGAAGTCGATCAATTTAGGTATAGATCATATGAAAGTAATGGAAATCGAAGCAGCAAAAAGTGCCATACTGGCATCTTCTTTATGAAGCAGAGAAGTGCAGATTATTTTTTTCTGTCTTTTTTTTAAATAGCTAGTTTAAAACAAATAAAATATTTACATTCTCACTTAAGCTCAGTTATATGATGGCGATTTTCGATTTGAGATCAAACGTTTTGTCCCTGGCTGACAGTTGTCAATTTTATTTTTCAATGTATTTTATTAATGATATATTTTTTTATTGGTTTGGCCGATTCATTTCATTGATGGTAGTTACTTGGGTACACCTCAGAAAACAAATTAAAACTACAAAAAAAATGGAATAAGTAAACGGAGAACTAAAAATCGTAGTTTTGTTTGCAAGTCTGCCACCGTTGTCAAGATAAAATTAAAAATAAAAAAGAAATAAAATTAACTAATATAAAAATACATATTTGACATTTAGTGTCAAAGATTTTTTCAGAATCTCCTTAAAAAGATAAAAAATTTAAAATTTTAAACTTAAATTATAGTTAATTTTTATTTTCCCGAACCGTCGATTTTTATTTCTCCATTTACTTAATTTAATTTTTTTTAGAGTTCCAATTTATTTTCTTGCGTGTACCCAAATAGCTACCATTAATTTAATGTGCCTTATATTGGATTTTACCACGAACAGTCTTTTTGTATTCGAGATTAAGGAATTTAAAGTTGCAATACGGTCAATTAGCTGATAAAAATGGGTATCTAGATGTAATCTCGCAAAAGAATATTACAGAAATTACCAGATTTCGGTTTGTGTCTCGGCTACAAGCAAGCACTTTTGAAAAACAGGACATAACAGTAACAAAAAGTTATAATGCATCATTATACAGTGTGTTACAAGAATAGGTGTTACAAGAGGACAAATGGACCAAAACATTTGGAATTTTTAAACGTCCTTTGGGAAAACTGGTCGCATGGTCCCAAACTGACAAATACAATATTTTACTCCGATTGGTAATATACAGGGCAAGTTATAACTAAAAATATGAAAAATGACCAAGAGTAAAGTACCTTTATTTTTAAAAATAGGGCAAAATTCTATAATTAAATGTTGTAGAGAATTAAATTTTATGTTAAAATTTAAAGTTAAGGAATTAAAGTTAAAAAAATATTTTTGTCAATTTTTTACATTAAGCATTAACAGTTTTTCAAATAACGAATGTTAAAAAAAATAAAATTATTAAATTTTCTTTTAAATTTGCTTCCTCTTACCCATTATTTAAGTTGTAATGCGTATATAAATAATTGACAATTTTCTTTTATTGTCATGCTTTAACTTTAAATTTTAACATAAAATTCAATTCTCTGCTACATTTACTTATAGAATTTTGCTATATTTTAAAAAATTAAAATAATTATTAGTTTTTGGGCGTTTTTCATATTTTTAGTATAACTCGTCCTGTATAATACCAATTGGAGTAAAATTTTATATTTATAAGTTTTGGACCATGCGACCAATTTTATAAAATTTTGCTATAAAATTCAAAAAGTTATGGTCTATTTGTATATATTGAATATTAGTCACCTTAAACTGCAAATTTCTCGCTTATTTTTAATGAAGTACCCTGTATGTTATTTAATTTTTGGATTAAGGAAATAAAAATAAGGTAGGTTTCTTTGCCAATAATGTAACGTTTTTAAGGTATTTAGGATTTTTGACTAATTTATTGAAAAAAAACCTAATTTTCCGATATAGGCTAACTTTGTTATTTTAAAGGAACATCTGGTATATTTTCCAAAAATCTTTTTTTTAATGTAACATAAGCCATGAATATTTTTAAAAACAACGGAATTATTGACCTTCAAAAAATTGACTACAAGACGATTAAGAATATTATTTAAAAATGAAAAGTTTCCACATTTCCACAAAAAAAAAAAAAATGTTATCCTTTAAATTCAAAAATAGAACAATATACAGGGTGTTCCATTTAAAATAAGCGATTAAATTGTAGTGTTAGGTAGCTCATATTCAATATTAGTTTCTGGTTACATCTTGTAAAGTTTCTAGCAAGAAAAAAATAGGTGATGGCACAGTTTATAATCTAGCAATATAACATAATATAAAAAGTCAAGCCTAAGTAAGGTAGGATATATTAAAATTTTGTTTTTGTCATGATTTTTTTAAATATCCAAAAAGCATGCAGTTCTTTCGATATTAAAAAGGACCTTCTTTTTGTGTTCTTTGAAAATCAAAAATGTGAGGTTATCATGGTTATTGGGTTGGAGTTTGACCAAACTTAGCACTAAATTAATAAAAAAAACGTATTAGCCTAATTGTAGTATTTTCGAAAAGATAGAAAACATATCTACCTATTAGCCCCTTAAAAAGGAAAAAGATGGACGCAACAGAAAAAAATTGAAGAGCAAAAAAGTTCCTCAACCATGTATAACTAATGGAATTCGATTTTTCTACCCAAAAAAAAGAGTAAAACTGTGTTACCTTACTTGTGAAGGTTTATTTTACGATTAGGTGTAATTCAAAGCGAAGTATAATATACTCATATTACTGCGATTTTTAAATAAAAAACATTTTGGACTGCATCCCCCTACATTTTACCCGCGAAACGCATGGTTGCGGGTTCGTTGCGGTTGTACCTTAGTTCAAAAGTGGATGATTTGGGAGATACAGGGTGTCAAAAATGTGTTCTGGTTCTAGTTTTTAAAAAACTCAGCATATTTTACATACAATAGATTAACCTGGTTAGAGTTAATTTAAGCAGCTGTTTTTGAGAAAACTAGATTTAAAAAAACTTCCTGAATGGACTGGTCTAAGCTATATAGGCTGTTGTAGAATATGTTGCTTATCTTTATGATTGTGAACTCTTACACGATTAAAAAAAAGGTTTTCAATAATATAGATGGCTTACCTTTTAAGATACAGGGTGGTAAAGTTCTAAAAGATTAGTTTTTTACCACTCTGTATCTCAAAAGTTAAAACGTTTATGACATGGGTTTATTTAATATTTTTATTCGCGCGCCTCAAGATAAGCATATAAATCTGAAACACCCTGAATAGCTTAGAACTGGTCATAAGGAAAATATTTTTTCATAATCCAAATATCTCAAAAATGACTGCTTAAATTTACGTTTACTACGTACACTTTTTTAGCTAAAAGTAAATTCATTTTTAATTTACGTAAGATACCGCAGGTGGCACCCTCTAGAGTAAAAAATAAAATTGATAGAAGATTCTTATTAATTACCTTCCAAAACCAACTCCAGCTAAATATTGTGACAATACAGGTGATTTTTGATACCATTTTTTCTGCACCTGTCACCGTGTATAGTACTGGGATGTCATGTCATTTAAAATTTCCTTTTGGGATTATTATTTCGCTGTCTGTCTCAAAAATCTAGAAGTTTTCTTAAGCATGGTGAATAACATATTGGCGGATTACTATTGATGACAAAAAAGCGATAATAAATAGGCTCAATGTTCAAGAAAGCCATAAGAAATATTTTTTTATACTGTTCAAATGGGAAACATTTTACCCAATTATTAACTTTACGAAAAAAGTGCCTTTTCATCCAAAGACCTGCTTGATGAAAAAAAAAAATATTTTCACAAAAAATAACTGTATATTGGATATACAGGGTGGCTTAAAAAGACTTGTTTCCAAACTAATATACAGAATATTTCCTAACTACGATACGAAACTTTAAAGAATGATTTTTAATGCCATTTTATTAAAAAAACTAACCAAAACATACATAACGTTCAGAGTTGCTTCGTTTCTGAGATACGGGGCGTTAAATTTTTATAAAAGTAGGTGTTCTATATATATCCTAAATGCCCAATCCTTTTTTTTAATTTGATGCGTTTGTTTGATGCAATAAAGCGCTTGTAAAGCTCTAACTAGTTTGACTTTCTTGGGTCCAGTGGCGCTTCAGTGGGCATCACAGCCAATATTATTGAGGAAACAATTTACCCTACTGGCCTTTTATGTAGTTTTTATATTTTTTCTCTATAAAGCAACTAAAAACACAACTTTTACTGCCATACATCTTTTTTGAATCTTGCATCGTATTTAAGATATTTATAAATATACAAACTTAAAAAAATAACGCCCTGTATATCAGAAACAAAGTAACTTCGGACATATGGTGGACATATGTTTATAGGAACTTTTCTTTATAAAATGACATAAGAACAATCACCCTTCTAAATTTCGTACCATAGTTAGGAAATACCCTGTATTTTAATTTGGAAACAAGTATTATTTTGACCACCCAGTACATCCAACTAACAAATATTTTTGTGGAAATGTATTATCTTATCAAGCAGGACTTTTATAAAGAAGCGTATTAACGGTAAAAGTAATAATTAAAACTTTCGAAGAGACGCTGTACTTCATTAGAATTAAACCTAATGTAGTTTAAAAATTCTATATTTATTTTAGTATGTACTTTATTTTGCAAGGCAAAACATCATTAAAGAAATTGCGAAATAAGAAAAACTTAAAATTTTGTTGACCAGTTATTTACTTGGCTTCAAAGTAGATTTATTTATTGCTTTTATTTTTTACATCCTGCGGCTTAATTCTCCAATCTCACTTCACACGGCAGTCGCTCACGACACAATATGTTCGAGATCGAAAAATCGGCGGCCTGTATCATAAAACTTCTTTTAACAAAACTATTCGCAGAAGCCAATTATAATCTGAAGCTTGTTGAGTGTTATAGAAGACGCCAACAAGTTGGTAACTAGTTAAAAGTATAATTGCGTTGCTCTGTTGATAGGTGTGAAACCAAAATTAATCATAAAACTTTATACCGGAAAAAATATTTTCTCGCAGGCATTTTTAAAATAAAATTTCAAAGTTTCAAAATATCAAAAACATTTTTTGATGCTGAGTTTATTGCATTATGTATTTAAAATATAACTAGGGCTCCTTGTTAAACAATAAAATACTTTTTTACTTACCTCTGTTTCTTTTTATCTAAAATGTAAGTGCAGGGCAAACGTTGTTAAAACTTTTTCCGCCACCGTTTTTTATTATTCATATCAGCTATCATTTAACACACAAACTTATACTAGTACAAGATTCGGCTATACAAATGGACCCCTTATACTTTTTTAAGGATTTTTTTTACAATAAAAGTTAATAATAAATACATTCCCGGGGTGTTGGCAAATCATGTCCTAACTTGATATAGTGTAAGTAAAAATTAAGAAAACGTGACACGAATACCGGTCATTTTTTTGTGTACAAACACGTAAATATAGATTTTTATTACGGATCCAATGGTATAGGGTTGGCTTTTAAAATCCTGGCATAAGTTAGGGTTGGCGCGATTTAAAGTTTCAAGGCTCCAAACGGGGTTTAAGGAAAATATTTTGTAAGAAAAAATGGTACGTCAGTGCATTTTTAAAAACAAATATTATTTTTACATCCCCATATGGTTTAGAACAAATTTGACTTTTTTTTGTTTAAAGTACGGTTTTCCCGTAAACAAATAAAAACCCTTTCTTGGCATGGTCAAATTGCTATATCTAATTAATGGTACAGGAAATAAAGCGTTTTACCTGACAGTTCTTTGGTCCTGCATGAATTGACTTGATGATGGTTGCCACCCTCTTAGAGGGTGAACTTTTATAAACCTATTTATTTTACCCAAAGAAATCAATTAAAAAGATATTTTTAAACAAAAAAAATTTTTGTTTAAAAATATTTTTCATTCATAAAAATTAAGTGAGTTGTAATAAAAATAACGTCAATACCCAATTTTTTCTACGATAAAATTAATGAAAACGGCCCCTTTACTACCCCCACCAATTAAAATTAATTCGGCGAAAAAAATTATACAGTGTGTATACGTAAGTTGGCGGCATATGGGAAACTTTTTTTTAATAACTTAATTTTTTTAAATGTTTTCTTAAAAGTTTTGCATGGTCTACAACTCTAAAATGCCATCATCAGATATCATATTGTGTCAGTGATCTACAAGGTTTGGCCAAAAATGTGATTTTTGTTAAAGAGTAAAGTACCTGTATTGCTGCTATTGCAAATAGTTATAAAGAAAAAATGTTTGTTTATTTCCAAAAAAGTTTTTTGCGAAAATCAAAAGAAGTCTTTATATTCAGGCATTGTCCAGGGTGGGCCAAATTGACGCTTTTAATAGAAAACTTATGTGTTTGTATGTTTTACAAAAAAACTGACCCCTATTTGCGAGGTTCAAATTTTAAGCCCAATTTACTAGTGAAAACCGCAATTCGCTATCTTGCGTCGTTTACTCGCTACAGCGTGTTTCTTAATTTCTTGCGTTTGTTTTTATTCTTCTTATAATTCAGATATAATTTTAGTTTTTTTCTAGAGTGGCAAATTTTTGACCTATTTATTTATTTTTGGAAATTTTAAATGGAACACCCTGTATATTTTTTCACTTTAAAAATGATTAAAAAATTACCGTTTTAAAAATGTGTTACATTTTATATTTCCTCTCAGCCATTTCGGAGATATTGCACATTTTGTCATTTATGACTGATATTGGTTAGATAGTAGGCCATGAAAAAGTATTTATGTTTTTTTTTAACAATCTTGTTATAACTGTTGTATTTTTTCTACTGTAATGACGGGAAACTATTTTTATTAATAATTTATTAACGCAAATAGGGGTAAAAATAATCATATTTTTGGTACTTTTAAACTATTTTGTTAATATTTTGCCCTAGGAACTTTTTAATCAGGTTTTATTCAAACGTTAATATCTAATGTAACAATCGACCATTAAATTTTATATTTTAGTAAATTAAAGATATCTATGGAAAACAAATGCCAGCTTTTAGCTTAAAGGGTTAAATTTAGTTTGTGTTTGTTTTTCATGGCCACTTTTACTTACCCGTATACAAAAAAATAATTGTTGTTTTTTACATAAAATATTACGTATTAAGAAAACCCAATCAAAATGTTTTAAAGGCAAAATATTAACAAAATAATTTAAAATACTTATAGAGTAGGATTATTTTTACCCTTATTGGCGTTAATAAATTATTAATAAAAATTGTTTTCCGTCATGGCAGTCCATAAAAAATAAAAGTTATAACAAGATTGTTCAAAGTAAAACTATAAATACTTTTTCATGGCCTACTACCTAATCAATATCAGCCATAATTGACAAAATATGCAATATCTTAGAAACGGCTAAAAAGAAATATAAATATGACACATTTTTAAATCGGTAATTTTTTAACCATTTTAAATGTAAAAATATACAGGTGTTCCATTTAAAATTTCCAAAAATAAATAAATAAAATAAAATGCAAAACCCTAGAAAAAAATAAAATAAAATATCTGCAATCTGCAAAAAAAAATTATAAAGGATAAAAGAAACACGCTGTAGCGAGTAAACGACGCAAGATAGCGAATTGCGGTTTTCACTAGTAAATTTGGCTTATAATTTAAGCCTCGCAAATAGGGGTCAGTTTTATTGTAAAACATACAGAAACATGAGTTTTCTATTAAAAGCGTCAAATTTGGGCCACCCTGTCCAATGCCTGAATATAAAGACTTCTTTCGATTTTCGCAAAAACTTTTTTTTTTTTGGAAATAAACAAACATCTTTTCTTTATAACTATTTGCAATATTCGCAAAAATACAGGTAGGTACTATACTCTTTAACACAAATTACATTTTTAGCCAAACCTCGTAGATCACTGACACTAGTGATCTACTATATCTGATGATTTAGGGTTGTGGACCATGCAGAACTTTTAAAAAACATTAAAAAAAATTAAAATTATTAAAACAAAAGTTTCCCATATGCCGCCAACTTACGTAGACACACTGTATAAATTTTTTTCGCCGAATTAATTTTAATTGGTGGAGGTAGTAAAGGGGCCGTTTTCATTAATTTTATCGTAGAAAAAATTGGCTTTAACGTTATTTTTATTACAACTCACTTAATTTTTTGCAAAAAACTTTTTTTTAAGAAAGATCTAATCATGCACTTTAAAAAAGATTATGTGAGTTGTGTTCGAAAAATACAGCATTTTCTAGTTATTTGACTATAAATCATAATTTGGCATTTGACGAAAAAAGCTAACCACTAACACGCTGTATCTCGGTTCGTAGTAGTCGTAGAAAATTATTACAAAAGAGTTTTGCTTTTCACAGTTTTTATTAATAAAATACATGATTTTTGAGTTATTCACAAAAACACATTAAAGACGTGGATTTTTTCGTCGAAAAATCATTAATTTTAAACATTGTTTGAAAATATGTTTTTAATCAATTTGTGTGGGTGAAATAAATATAAAAAATTTCACCCTCTAGAAGGGTAGCAATCATCCCCAGGGTTTTGGCGCCCTTCGATTCGATATAGATTTTGGTCCTTGGTCTGGTTTCTACCTTTTGTTAAAATTTCAAGTCCATTCGTGCAGGACCAAAGAACTGTCAGGTAAAATGCTTTATTTCCTGTACCATTAATTAGATATAGCAATTTGACCATGCCGAGAAATGGTTTCTATTTATTAACGGGAAAACCGTACTTTAAACAAAAAAAAATCAGAAGGTCAAATTTGTTTTAAACCATATGAGGATGTAAAAAATAATTTTTGTTTTCGAAAAATGCAGGGGCGTACCATTTTTTTCTTACAAAATATTTTTCTTAAACCCCTTTTGAAGCCTTGAAACTTTAAATCGTGCCAATCCTAACAGGATTTTAAAAGCCAACCATACACCATTGGATTCGTAATAAAAAATCTATATTTACGTGTTTGATCAAAAAAAAATAATAAAAAAATAACCGGTATTCATGACACTTTTTTAAATTTTTACTTACACTATATCAAGTCAGGGCATGGTTTGCCAACACCCCGGGAATGTATTTATTATTAACTTTTATTGTTAAAAAAATATTTCCTCAAAAAGGTATAAGGGATCCATTTGTATAGCCGAATCTTATACTAGTATAAGTTTGTGTGTGTTAAATGATAGCTGATATGAATAATAATAAACGGTGGCGAAAAAAGTTTAACAACGTTTGTCCTGCACTTACATTTTAGAAAAAAGATACAGAGGTAAACAAAAAGTCTTTTTAGTTTAACAAGGAGCCCTAGTTATAATTTTAATACATAATGCAATAGACTCAGCCTCACAAAATGTTTTTAATATTTTGCGGTCATAAAAACTTTTGAAATTGTCCGAATCAATTTGCCATTGCTAGCCCGGGCTCGGTACGATCTCGGTGCGGTTATGTGTTGCCAGATGTTAAGGAGGTTATTCAAAATGGTACAATACATGGATGCATTTATGACTTTTTAATGGGAAGGAGAATTCAAATTTTAAAATTTCTTCATTCCTTTGTCTAAAGAACTTTTTTTTGATCTTTAATTTTTTGTAAAGTAATAATTGTAATAATTTGAACATGCATGCATGCAACAGCATATCTATTAAAAACGTAACGAAAAAAAAAGTTTAATAAAAATTTATTAAATTTTTTTTTAATAAGGCTTTATTTTTTCACGACTGCTAAGCCTCCCTATATACGCCCGTGATAAAATGTTAGTACAGCTTTAAAATGTAATTGGTGTTCACCTAAACCTCTTAAAGTTTAATTATTTAATGCCGGTTTTTAAATTGTTTGCTTAAGTAAAAACCGATAATATACGTATTTGAAGTATAGACTAAGTAATATTTTACAATAATTGAGTACCGGCTCATAACCTACATTAAATGTTGTTCTTTTCGCCATGAGTTTTAATAGCTACTTTATTTTAAGCAGGTTTTCCAAAATATCAAAAGAAAAACTTTATAAAAAGCTACTTTATTTACTTTGAAAAATCTTACCTATTGAAAGTAAATCATCCTTGAAAATTAGGTTGCAAATTCGTTTTTGCCACGACTGCTTTACAAAATCCTAAATTTCTTAACTTAATAATAAATCAAGAACTTCGTACACCTTGTATTTAAAGTATATCTGCAATTGCGTGTATTAAAAAGTTTCTATTTAATATAAGAGATTTACATTCATGGTGACGTCCTTCGCCTTTCCTGCCAACAATATATTTTTTTAGGTGTCTTTTGGTATTGTCTTTTTAATGTGTCTTTTTATTATAGGCTCTTAATAAAGTGACAATCCAGCCACAAAACGTTTAAATAATTACATCGGTGGATTTATTAGCTTGTTCTCATCTCGCCATATTAATCCATTTGGTTTTTCCAAAGGTTGCCTTAAACTAAATTACAATATTAATCAATAAAACCCCAAAACAACTAAACGCTTACGGCATAGCAAAATAAATACTTATTAAGGTAAGGTTAACTTTAACAATTATTCGGGATTTTTAATAGTTTTATGAGCATTGGCGTCGTACGGCGGCATCTACCGATAAAATAGGTAAAAAACCGCCGGTAATAGGACTATAATTTACATATTTGGCGGTTTTCATATACGTTAATAGATAAAACTGCCGGACGGCACTACACCGGCAAATAATTTGAAATTCGTGGTATTAATATAGTACAGTGTAATTTAAAGCAAGTTTTACTTAAACAGTTCATACAATTTATTAGAATATGTGATTTATCAATGATGACTAATAAAAAATATATATAAACAATTTATACAGGGTATGCCCATTAAATATACCACTAGCTTTTTATTTCTTGAAAGACTAAAAATTAGACTAATAGCCATATTTTTAATATTTAAATTAGTAGCAAATTTTACTAAAAACATCATAAAAGTCAGTGGCGTACTTTTTTCCTTAATAATATTGGGTGTGGTGCCCACTGAGACGCCACTGGGCCGAATTGTCCTAATTCATGTAGAGCTTATCAATATTAACTAAAATATATATATATATATATATATATAATATATATATATATATATATATATATATATATATATATATATATATATATATATATATATATATATATATATTTATAAATTTATACAGGGTGTGCGTATAAAATATACCACTGGTTTTTTACTTCTTAAAAGACTAAAACTATAAGTAAAAGCCATATTTTTAATATTTAAATTAGAAGCAAATTTCACTAAAAAACATTATAAATGGTCAGTGGCGTACTCTTTTTCTTAATAATAACGGCTGTTTTGACAACTGGATGCCACTGAGCCCAATTATCCTAATCTATGTAGAGCTTATCAGTAATAACTAATGTGTGTGCTTATCAAATTTACCACTATTTTTTTATTTCTTGAAAGACTAAAAATTAAACTCAAAGCCATATTTTTATTATTTAAATTAGTAGCAAATTTTACTGAAAAGCATAATAAAGTCAGTTGCGTCTTTTTTTTTTCAAAATAATAATGGCTGAGGTGCCCACTGAGACGCCACTGGGCCCAATTTTCCTAATCTATGTAGCGCTTAACTAGTGCCTTATTTTATTAATTGTGTGTACTGAATTTTATGCAAATCGGTTCAGGGGTTTTTAAGATATTTAAAAATACCTAATTCTAATACAAATACTAAATTAATACAAATACACACTGTATTTTAATTATTACTTTTCTAACAATTACCACTTTTTACAAACCCCAACTTTAAACTAACAGGGTACTAAAACTAAGGACATTAAAATAATTTACTAGGTATATTGTGATAATGACATCCTTTATTAAATTTCTCCAGGAAAATTTTTTGGGAAAAACTTAAGTTTATTTTAAAATTAAATTTTGAATAATTTGCCTATGTGCGGCGGTTTTCTTTTATAATTGAACAAAACCGTAGGCGATCGTTTAGCTAGTGCCTAAATGTATATTTATTTATAATTTTTAAATTCAGAAACAAAATATTAATTTAAAAAAAAGGTAACGAAATTAAATTTTTATTACTTTTGACCTAAAAATATATTTTTTTAATTTTTGTTTACAATTAATTATTTAAAGTACAAATAAAAATTAAACTTTCATAATATCATTAAAATTATTATTGGTTCACAACAGAACGGTACATGATATACGTTAAGTTGGTGCTTTATTATTGCTTTAAACATGATACACATTTTATTTATTTTTTGTTTTGTTTTCTATAATATTTTATTACCAAAAAAATTATTATATTTGCGTGGACATATTTAACCAATCTAAATGTTAATTACATAAAGCATTGGACAGCTTCATTTGCTTTCCATAATATCTACATTACCTATTTAAATACTTAACAGGCATATAAAAAATTGTTTAGAGTTTTATAAAGAGATATTTTTTTGAAAATGTATAGCATTACCCAAGAGCCTAAAACGCTGCGTTTTGTTTTATATTATACATGTGTCATTTGTATTAATAAATATATATATTTTTTTAAACCAAAATATTAAATTTTTTAACACTAAAAAAATTATAACTTAAATTATTTTTACTTAACCAAATTAAATCAAATTATTCTATCATACTTAAAATTATTACCTAATTTACCCTTATATTGTATCTATACAAATAAAATAGATTCCTTGTTAGATACAAGCAAAAATAATTAAATACGGTTAGTATATTTAAAAAGAAAAACAGAGCTTTTATAAATCCAATAAAAAACCTGGTTTTCCAAATCTTGTATTAAAGCTAAGTAAATTCTAAAAGTTCAGGCTCACAAGAAGTTTCTACAGGATCCTAGCCCAGAAAACCGACAGGCCAGCATTGAAGCAAGAAACTACTACAATCAAACAATTTCTGAAGCCAAAGACTCCTTCGACAATCGCATTAAAAACAAAGTTATTTCTTGCTCAAATGGTAGCAAATTTTTCTGGTCGGTTCCCACCAGAGAAACTCGTGGTCCCGCGCGTATGCATCCCTATATGGTTAATAACTGGACAGGCCCCGAACTTCCCACTTTGTTCGTTTCTTTATCCCTAGTGTTTCTAGAATGTGGAACCTGCTGCCCGCGAAGGTCTTTCCTTCTCCCCCAAATCTTTAGGTATTTAAGTCCCGTATCAACAAACTCCCTCTTACTCCCGCTTAAGACACCCACGGTACGTTAGTATTTAGGCTTTTAGCCCTCGTGGTATGTCCAAAGATGAAAGAAAAAAATAAATTGTGCGTTTATTTAAATGAGCACTTCGATGTTTAAAAAAGCTGTTACTGATATTTGGTAAAGTTTAAAGTTAACAGTACTAACCTATTAATACGGTTTTAAGGGAATTAAGTATTAAACTGTAAATAAGATTTTAAGAGAAAAAAGGTAAGTTCTTTTTTTTGTGTGCAATTGACATTTTGCCTCTTTGTCTCAAGATTAAGCTTATGCTTATCCATCTTTTTTATTAAAAATTTTAAAATAACCGAATAAAAAATTTGTCGGACAAAACTACAAAATGTAAAATTCTACTTTTGGGAAAATAAATATTACTAAACTTTGGTTAACTGTTATATAGCTCAAATAATAAAATTAAAAAGGGTTAACCGAAAACAAGTTTTGTTAATAAGCCAATTTTGGTTAAGATATACAAAAGTTTTCACGGTAAGAAAAATATATTTTTTTAATATTTTAAAAATGCACAATTTTATTTTAAGTAAAATATATCCGAAGCAAACATCCCATCGCTAGCACAATTTGCATTAAACTTTGTTTAGGCGCACCAGTTGAGATTTTAGACTTTTTAACATTTTTCTATAAAATTTTGGAAATTTTTGCTATACTACGACCCTATATTTATAATATAAATAAATAATAATAAAAGGCAATTGTAAATGAAATTGAAAAGAGTTTTAACTTTTAAGGCCAAATTAAATTGAATAAAATTTGTTTGTTTAAAAATAAAATGGTAATATTATTTATTATTAAAAATAACTCTATAAAACCAGTTTTCTCATTTGAATATTTTCTAATAAAATAATTTAAAAAACCTTTTAAAAAATAAGTCTTTTGTTTTTGTAACCTGCTAAAAAAATTTCCTTTTATACGTTAGTATCTTTTAAGAATGTAAGGTTAATATTGAGATAATTTATTTATTAATTGGGATTGTTCATAGAGTAAATACACAAAATAGAATCTTTACCTGCATAGGCGTAGCCAGAAGTGGCAGAGAAAGCAGCTGCGCCTCCTCCCTCCAATTGTTATTTTTCGAAAATAGTTATTTTTGATAAAAACTTTTGCTTGTAAATAAAATATGATTTGCGAAGAGAAAATGCTAATTTTGTATAGGTACAGGGCTCATAAAACTTTAAAAACATGATTTTTTCCAAGAGTAAACTATTTTTATTCGTAATTATTAAGCAAAATATCATTTCTAAAATTAGTTCATAATAAATGTTGTATTGGATAAAAGTATTATTACATTGTTTTAGTGAACGTCTTAATACGGCCTAAATATTTTAATTGTAAATTTGAAAACGCTTTGTGATTACTTTTGTTTTTATCTAGAAAATTCTTTTAAATATGGATTGAGGGTAGAAGGTGTTTGAATAGTGAATTTACTATTTGTTGTTATTTTAGATATTTTTTTGGTGTTTCTTTTTTCAAACATTTAAAATAAATATTTTTGTTACTACCAAAATGAGTTATACAACACTTTTAAGACTGTAAAACATTTTCAATCAAGTAAAATTCTATTAAAATAATTAAACTGGCATTCTGCTAAAAAATTAAAAATAAAGGTAGTTTACTCATCGAGAAAAACCATTTGTCCTTTTGTAAACCCAATACCTGAATATTCTGAGAATTAAAGTTCCAGCCAATGTTTATGATTAAGGATTTTTTTACTCAGATGACTTTTAAGATACCCATTTCTTCTAAGTAAATTTTAAGGCTATTATTAGTTTTTCTTGAGTGCTCCTTTTAAACATAACCCTGGCAACGGACGATCTCATTTACATGATGTATTTCAGTTGCATTCTTTTAAATTTTGATATTTGTGTTGAATTTTTAGGTACCACTTTTTAAGCTCTTTTACTTAAAAGAATAATATATATTTAAGTGTATTCCTATTTTTTGTCAATGAAAATTAACATTTTTTAAGGTAAATATCTATTCAATCAACCATATGTTTTTAAGAGTTCTATAAAAATCCCTTTGCCATTCTTTTTTTCTTCAAATATCTTAAGAAGGCTTTCAAAAATTAACAAAAAGTGGTGTCAATCTTTTTCCTAATATTCTTATTGACTACCTGTCAAAAACCAATTTTTTCCAAACCTAATTAATTAATAACAAATGCCCAATTACAATTATTTCTAGAAACCTGGAAACAGGCTGAACGGGAAAAGTAATCTGTAATAATTTCGATTTTAACTTTTTATAGATTGGTTCTTTTTTTATCTTTGGATAAACCACGAAGGCTAAGAGCCTAAATACTAACGTACCGTGGGTGTCTTAAGAGAGGTAAGAGGAAGTTTGTTAACACGGGACTAAGGAAAGACCTCCGCGGGTAGCAGGTTCCACATTCTAGAAACTCTAGGGATAAAAGAACGAGCAAAGTGAGAAGTTCGGGGCCTGTCCAGTTGAACTGTATAGGGATGTATACGAGTTTCTCTGTTGGGAACCGTGAGTGGAGGAACTATACTGGACAATTCTTCAGAGCAGAAGCCATGAAAGTACCTATAAATAAAGCGATAAATCCCCAGCCCGACGATGGGCAAGAGAAGGTGGTTAGAGAGTAGTTGTATAACTTATAACCTTAATTGTTTACAAAATATGACATATTAAGTTCACTTATAATTATTGTTAATAATTGCAATAGTTCTTTTACATTGACTGGTTTAAAAAATATCAATTCATTATCCAATGTAAATTCGTCGTTATAAAGTAAAAAATGTTTATACTGAGTCGCACAATTTTGTCCGAGAAAGTCTAATATTTCCATTGTTAAGTAAAATATAATATCAGTTTTATAAAAAGAAAAAAATTCCAATCGTGCATGTCACAAAAATATTTTGATGTATTCAAAGTGCAAAAAAGCAAAAACTGAAAAGTTGTTTTTTTTACTTTAATTTTTCTTTACAGAGTCCGGAAAGATTCAGCATATTATTTTTAATTTGGTAAGGTATTTCATTTTAACACTTGTGGCGATATTGTCACGAAATTTATAATTTACTTAAATTTTCGTAGAAAACAGGATATTAAAAAACTGGTTAAAAATCAAATTAAATTAAGTTTTGTTAAAGCTTAGCTGCGTGCTTCGAAACACTAAGGACAACAAAATACACCCCAAAAAGTAAATTTACTAAATCTTGTACTTCTTATGACGAAGCCAACCTCCCAATATCTAAAATTGTTTAAATATGGGTTCATTTTTAAATTCTAAGAATAAAAATAACTTTTTAGGCATTACTTTTTTATTGGCAACTCCGAATAAATCAAAATATTTTTAAGACGTGAATGTCTGGAAACAATTTTAAAAAGCTTATAAAAACTTCTTTATACATATCTTGTTGCACAACAACAATATTGGACTTTTTTGACCATTGGGTTACTCTGTATATTGTCCGTAAAGTCATAGTATTTTTGGTTCTTTTATAACTAGTGCAAACTTTATCAGCAAGCTTTTAAATTTTTTGGACGCCGGTATTAGATTTACTTGCATTGCTTTGCACGTTTATTTGTATTATAACAAGCAAAAGTTGCCATTTTCAGCTTTGTTTCACAATTTAATCTTGGAGACGTAGCTCCTTGAGCGGATGCAAGTGTTGCAGATGCGCACGCCATCTCGCTTCTCGTTCAGAGAAGCGGAATCGACAGTGTTTTGGTGCCGGCAGACAGAGTGGCGTTTCGCAAAATGCCATTCTCGGAGTCTCACGTGTACGTAATTTTGTCGTCGATAGTGTATAATAAAAAAAATAAAGAGATATTACGAGCTAATGAATTGAACATATCGGTTAACTTTAATAAAAAATATTTTGCTACATAAATCATTTACAAACGCATTTAAAATTAAAAGTAGATGTGTAAAATTTATTAATAATAAAACATATTAAAAAATAAAAGTTACAAACTTAAAATAAAGTTACAGTAAAGTAAAGAGTTGATATTCAACAACTCGAAAATTACGACTAGACGCAAAAATACTACGCCATGTTCAAAGGTAAATGACACGTCTGGTTAAACAAAGAGATATCTCTCCTTTTGGTTTTCAGTTTAAAATGGTTAGATAATTTAAAAATGTTGGATTGTAGCAGTCTCTAGATTTAGAACATATTTTTTGAAAATAAAGTTAACGTGTACAATTTAAATTTAATAAAAATGCATGACATATACAGATTATTTTCTAAAAAGAAATCACTGTTGGGGATAAAATGGGCCTAAAAATACTTCTTGTTATACAAAAAGAAATATATAGTAATAAACAAAAGTATTGATAAAAAGAAAAAAATATTAATTTGTTTTATTTTTTAATATTTTTAAAACCAAGAATGACATTTTAATATAATAATAATAAAGGTGCGGAAAAAATTATATTACAAATTCTTTAGGCTAAAATATGTCGATTAAAACCATATTACCTTAGTTCAAAAGTAGATGGTTTTAGAGATACAGGGTGAAAAATGTATTCTTTGATTTACTATTTATATACAGTTTCGTAAATAATAGTTTTATTGTCACAGAATTTTGCAAAGGGGGTTAAACTATGCCAATAATTTTGTTGTAAACTCTAGAGGGTAATACCTGTGGTATTTGTGACAACTTAAAAAATAATTTTTTTAGTCACCCTGTACGTAACTTAAATTTAAGTCACTAAAATTTCTATCTTCAACAAATTTTACATAAAAAGGTACACACAAAAGTTGATTAAGACAGCCGTTTTTTTTAAATTAATCCACGTATGGCGAGGTCTAAGCTATACAGGGTGTTTTAGAATAAGTTGCTCTTTAAAAGTGTAAATCCTTGGGTGATTCTATAAAGAAAAGTTTAAATAAACCTATGTCCTAAATAGCTTAAGTTTTGAGATACAAAGTGGTAAACAAGATTATTTTTAAAAACTTTACTTTTTAAATTTTAGTTAGATGTATAAATGTGGGCAGATTTTTGATGTTTCGACATTTATGTGATATTTTCGGTTTAACCGTATTCTAAAAAGAAATATATTTTACAGCAAACTATTACTAAGCAAATACATGTACCACATTCTATACACATCATGAAGAGAAAAAACGTTTTAAAAATGGTATATTAAAAGCCCTTTTTATCATTTGGTAAAAAGAATAAAAGAAGGTAGACAAAAATGTAATTTTTAAAGTTATTTAATGCCCTTTACTTCCTTATGCCGTAAGAAAAACAAATTCTGATTTTATCCTGGCAGGGAAATTTATATTTAATAATAAACAACATTATTATTTTAAATGGAAAATACTAACCTAAGGCTAAAATTTAATTTTAACATTTATTTTTAAATCTTTTTTTGTGAATGCTGTATTATCTCTAAAGTTAATAGTTTTTTAAATTACGTATAAGCTTTATTATATTTTATATTATGTTAAAAACTATTAGTCTTGGCATACAATGCGATTAACAAAAAGATCAACAAAGACGTTTTCAAAAATTTTGAGGAATAAGGTTTTAAATTAATTTCAGGAACTAAATATTAAAGTTTGTTTTTTTTTAAGTCAGTATTTATGGCATTATGAATCAATTTTAAAAAATCGCATTATTATTTTCTTCTCTAATCATTAGTGATAGTTAGTCAATAAAAACGACAATGAAAATTTAAACCTACACATGTTTTTGTGTTTGATTTAACCTTAAATGTTATATGTTATATAGTTTATAATATTTTGTGGACACTTGGTACATTGTCATATATGTGTGTATAATTCAGTTCAGTAGAAAAATGATTTAAACCCAGCCAATCTAAATCATTCAAATGTTTTATCAAGACAAGGATTTGAAATTTAATCTTCAAATTCTAATATGTAATGTTTAATTGAAGGAAACAGCCTTTACATCTGCGAAACAGAATAAAAAATAGCCTTTAATGCTCCAGCACTTAATAAAATAGTCAAACGGTTAGTAGTTAGAATTTATGCTATTGAATCTATGTTTTTTTTTCTATGCAAGTCGTAAAAATTAAAGAATCTTACCCATGCATGATAAAATTAAGGAAAAGCCTAGAATATTTTTGTGGCATTCAAATTTCACCCAAAAATGTTAAAGATTATTTTAAAAAAGATTACTGACAAGACAATTAAGTGGAACTAAGATTTTAAATAACGTCTAGGGTAGGGTTGTCGAACCAATGGCTCGCGTGCCACAATTGGCACGCGACGTAAAACTTTGGGCACGCGAGGGTG
This sequence comes from Listronotus bonariensis, assembly GCA_014170235.1. Taxonomy (NCBI): domain Eukaryota; kingdom Metazoa; phylum Arthropoda; class Insecta; order Coleoptera; family Curculionidae; genus Listronotus; species Listronotus bonariensis. The sequence goes on along the minus strand of JACEGR010004690.1, from coordinate 44,748 downwards.
TTGATGTTTTTTTCTGTGCATAGAATACAGCGGCCAGAAGGGGCAAGGATGGAGGTTAAAATTTTGACTAACTAAAAAGTATTTTATGGCATGCGTAGATAGGACACAATTTTACATTTTTAAACAAAAAAGGCACGTTCATACGAAAAGGTTTGCCATCCCTGGTCTAGGGGCTAGTCACATGGCGCTGTAAAGTACAATTGCAAGTTAGGGTATTTAACAGGGTTGACAAAGAAGAATAAATTATAAAGAAAATAATAAATACAAACTTGACACCTACAAAACATTTTACTTTCTACATTTTTTTTTAAATACAGTGACCGACATTTGAAAAAAAAAATTTTTGAAATTGTTAAAATACTTTTTTGGCAATCACCTCTACTTATCAAGTGACAAAAAATCAATAAGGACATCTGGCTCATGGGCGTCCTTGAGGGGGATAATTATTAAAAATTAAATTAAAATATCAAAAAGTGAAATAAGTTGGCTTGATATCTAAAAAAGTTATTTAAAAAACGGTTTAAAAGTTAATTTTGGGCCGATGTACAAAATTTGAAAAAAAAGTGGAAAAAACCTTTTTCCCAAAAAAAAAAATTCCGGTACTTTACTATTCTATTTTTTTTAAAATAAGTTTTCTAACTATAAAGTGACGAACTAATCTGATTTATCACGATTTGTGTTTCTTCTTTCACATTAAAAACGAGAAAATTTAAAAAATAAAATTTGGCAAGTACTCTGTGTCCACCTGCTTTTTTTGGAGCTCTATCGTAATTTAAAAATCTAAACAATATAGATTATTTTATTAGAGTTTTTTTAACGCCTACTTATGTTGCAAATAAATTTGGTATAAAATCCGCAATATTACGTGTGTATTAGTAAGAGTTTACATTATTTGGTAAGTGACTCAACTTTAATTAAATTCTAAGAAGAGAACTGCTTTATTAAACTGTTTATGTTTAATAATATTTAATAAAAATAGTCTTTTACATTTTAATTGTAACATAGTAATACAGGTCTTAGAAAAAACTGGTGTACACACTTAGACGACATGTCAAATCTCATTTTTTTAATATTCCCGTTTTAAATATGAAAGAAAAAATTAAAAACGTGGTAAATTAAATTAGCTCGTCACTTTATAGTTAAAAAAATATTTTAAAGAAAAAAATTAATATTCAAAAGTTAACCAAATTTTTGTTTACAAAAAAAGTTTTTTTGTTTTTATTTTTTAAATATTTATTTCAAATTTTGCACGTCGGCTTAAAATTAAATTTTAAACTTTCAGATAATTTTTTTTTGGATGTCAAGCCAACTAAACTTACTTTTATGTCGTTATTCATTTTTGTGGTTACTTGACAAGCAGAGGTGACTGCCAAAATTAAAAAAAAAACATATATGTCCAACTCTTTGGCGGTCACTGTATATACAGTGTGTCCCAGGATAGGTGTTACACGAGAACAAATGGACCAAAAGTTTTTGAATTTCAAAACAGAATTTTGGGAAACCTGGTCGCTTGGTCCAAAACTAATAAATACAAAATTTTACCCCAATTGGTATTATACAGGGTGAGTTATAACTAAAAATATGAAAAAAGGCAAGGAGCTAACTACCTTTACTTTTAAAAATAGAACAAAATTGTATGGGTAAATGTTGTAGAGAATTGAATTTTATGTCAAAATTTAAAGTTATAGCATGAAAATAAAAAAATGTAATTGTAAATTTTTACAATATGAAATAAAACATGAATAATGGCCAAGAGAAAGCAAAATTAAAAATGAAAATTTAATAATTTTAAATATTTTTAATAAATTTGTTGTGTTAGGCCCAGTATTTTAAAAACTGTTAATGCATAATGTAAAAAATTGACAAATATATTTTTTCTACTTTAATTCTTTAACTTATAATTTTAACATAAATTTAATTTTCTACATTTCCTTATACAACTAAATCCTATTTTTAAAAATAATCTCTAACTCTTGATCATTTCTCATATTTTTAGTTATAGCTTACCCTGTATATTACCAATCGGAGTAAAATTTTGTATTTATTAGTTTTGGACCATGCGAACAGTTTTACCAAAAGGATGTTTTAAAATAACAAAAAATGTTTAGTTCATTTGTCCTTTTGTAACACCTATCCTTGGACACTGTATATACACTATAATATAAATATTATTTGAAATTAACATAATTGTGAATAAATAATTTTGTTATTTAACGCACAATTTTAGATTCATTTTATTATACCTCCATAAAACCCGCTAGCCAGTTATCGATTTTAGTCGGATATAACACAACTGCACATTCTTGTCTATTTTTAATAAAACTAGAATATTCTCTGTCATGGGTCTACTTAAAAGTTTTATTTTCTCTTTTGTAAATGAAGCAAACATTTACGATTAGATTCAAAATTTGTATTGTAAAATTAAAAGAAAACAATCAAAAGTATCTATTTTTTTAACTTGCTTTCTTACCATGATATGGTGCCAGGGCGTAGCTACTATGGGACCCCAAGCTCAGGGAGGCCCTTTGCAGTGAGAAGGGGGTGTCCTCGGACTGTGACTTAGTATTGGTATAAATTAGACAACAATTAGACAAGAAAAAATTGTACATGTAGTTAAAAATTTGAAAAAAGGTGAGGATCCTTTTTGGTACTTTTGTTAGGCCTCGTTAAAAAACATGATGATATATTTGATTTTATAAAAGGTAAGGTTTTTTTGGATGATATTGCAATAAAAACCCCACTTAAGAACCATCAAGACGCTAGAAAAGTAATGGACGAAATAACACAATCTATCACTAAGAACGAGATTCAAGGTGAATTTAAAAGAGTGACACATCTACGTAGTGGAGGTGTACTAGTGGAGTGCCAGAACGAAACTCAAAAAAAAAAAAATTGCAAGAAAGTCTGACAAACGAAAATATATTTTTTATCAAAGACCTGGAAAATACGGACCCTATGATAATGATTACAGACAAAATAAAAGGTTTCTCAACAGAAGATTTTATTAAGAAGTTGTTACTGGAAAATTCAGAAATAGTTGAACTCTTTGGAGAGGACGTAAAATCTAAGTTTAAATTTATTACCAAAAAATAATGTAGAAAAAGACAAAAAAGAACTGGATATTTTAAAAAAGCCCTAAGTTTTTCGATGGTTAATAAAACAAGAAAAGGTCTGTTTCAATCTAATGAGGGTGCATGTTCAGGAGTACACAAATATGTCAATGTGTTTAAAATGCTGTTGATTTGGGCACGTCGCTAAATACTGCAGAAAATAAGTATGCTGTCACAGGTGTGGACAAGAACATGATGGTAAAGAATGTCCAGAAAGTAAAAAATTAGACTGTCCAAACTGCAACAAAATAGGTTTATCAGAGAGAAAACATACAGCCAGAAACCCCAAATATCCAGTATTTATAAATAGAGTAAATCGTTTTAAGCAACAAACAAATTTCGCGACATAAAAAAATATTTTTTTAGAATAAATGCAGCAAAAGTCGATGCCACTCCTAGAAAAAAGCAGCCCATAAATTGCAATGATAAAGTAGCCAATCCTGATAGGCTAGTTGCTAAATCTGACCAGGTAGCCACAGAAATTAGGTTTTTCTACACAAACATAGCCTCTTTATTAGTCAAATTCAGTGAGTGTTTGTTCAAAACATAAATCCAGTGGTAATATTTATAACTAAGACATGGTTAACCTCAGGAATACCAGACAGTCTAGTAAACATCTCAAATTTTACCATATACAGAAACGATCGCAAAACTGGTAAAGGTGGTGGCACTTGCATTTATGTTAGGGATGAGTTTATGGGCTAAAAGATACATGTAACAATAAACAAAGAATACACACTAGATCCAATTGAATTAACATTGCTACAAATTAAAATGGGTACAATATCACTAAATATTGCCAGTATCTATAAACCTCCAACAGTAAACATTCAAAATGACGAGCCATGCTGGCTTCAATTGTGGATGCTAGTGCAAGGTTCGACAATTTGCATATATTTGGCAATTCTTCTACTACCCTGACTTGAATTAAATTAATCCAACACCTTCCGGAAATAATTCAGCAGCCAATATTTTTATGAATGCATATCTGTCAACCAGTCTAGTACAACATATAAAAAAACCCACACGATTTCGGCAAAACAATAGACCATTTCAGCTTGATTTATTATTAACATCTGACCAAGATCTAATCTCAACGTAGAGTATGAACCACCTGTTGGTTGTAGTGATCATTCGGTACTTGTTGCGACGTGTCAGATCATACATAGTACAACTGAAGACAATATTAAAACTAAAAAAACTTTGCTGCAAACTATAAAGAAATCAATCAGTATCTGGACTCGGTGGCTCTGGTCATTAAGTGATACGGAATCTATGCGGATCCAATGGCTGCAGGAAGTTAACAACTGTACAAAAAGATTAGTTCCTGAATATCAAGTAAAAACCTCCACAACGAAACCTTGGTTGAATCAAGAATTTAGGAAGCAAATAAATCGAAAACGAAAATACTGGCACTCTTACAGAAGATAAAATGATAAACATAACTACCAAGCGTATAGAGAGTTAAGCAATGATCTAACCAATCATATAAGAGTTGCAAGAGAAAAAATGAGCGTAATCTTATAGACAGCAAAAGTAATAAGAATTTTTACAGATACGTCACAAGCTCTCTTCAATCAAGAGTTAGTACACCTATACTAAGAGTTATAACAAAGACATCATAAGCAACCCAAAAATAATAGCGTCAGTATTTTAAAATGAATTTCGGAATGCTTATAAGGAGGAGCCGCCAATTGACTTATAAGTTGTTCCCGAGACACCAAGAAATGATGTGTCTATAACTAATATTGACATAAGCGAGGATAAAGTTGCTAAGGCAATAAACAGTATGAAAACTGACTGTAGTTTATAGTCCTTGCATAATTAAGCCATTGACATCTTTATTACGAGCTTCCATGAATGAGGGAATAATGCCAAGTGACTTGAAAAAGTCTATAATAATCCCAATTTACAAAAAGGGAGATAAATTTGATCCTCAAAATTACCGACGGATTGGCTCAACATGTATTTCGTGCAAAATACTAAAAAAATAATAGTGGAGAAATTGACGAGTTTTTGTATTGACCATTTCATTACAGAAAAACATTACGGATTCCTGCCAGACAGATCAGCTACGTCAAATCTTCTCGAATGCACAAATTCCTGGACAAAATCATTGGACAAAAGGGAATTAGTTGATATAATATATCTGGACTTCAGCCGAGCATTTGACCAAGTTTGCCATAAAAAATTATTGCAAAAACTGAAATGGTATAGTAAACGTAGAAGGCTTTTAAGTTGGATCGAAGATTTTCTTACAAACAGAACCTGCTCTGTGAATATTAAAACGAGCTACTCACGGAAATTTAGGGTAACAAGTGGAGTACCTCAAGGTTCAGTTCTGGGCCCTCTTTTGTTTAATATATTTATCTCTGACCTGCCGAAGTGTATTAAGTCTAAGGTCTCCTTGTATGCAGATGACACGAAAATCTATAACAATGCCATAACAAGCTTGGACATCCTAGTAAATGACTTTTTTATCATAGAGAGGTGGTGTGAAACTTGGTTGCTAGATTTAAACAAAGATAAATGCTCTGTTCTGCATGTTGGTTCTAATAACCCCTGCAGTAATTTTTATTTAAAACATAGTTCTATTAAAACAGTACAGACACAGGAGGACTTGGGGATCCTGATAAGCTCAGACATGAAGTGGGCAACCCATATTGGAAAAATAGTTTAAAAAGCCAACGCGGTGTCCTACATGGTGTCCCGTGCATTTAAAAACATGTCTCCCGAATTCTTGGAAAAAATCTATAAGACCTACATTCGTCCCATATTTGAGTATGCTGCTCCAGTGTGGAATCCATACTTTGTTAAAGACATCCATGCTCTTGAACAAGTGCAAAGAAGGATTACCAAATTATCTCCTGCTATACGAGATCTAAGTTATGAGAAAAGGTTAAAACTATTAAACTTAACTACCCTTAAAGAACGCAAAACACGTCTAATAGAGACCTATAAAATCCTCAATCGTCATTACTCCATAAATTTGAATTTTTTCACACTTAATAATGATAGAAGACTGCGGGGTCATCAGTACAAACTCGTGTGTGAGCGTTTTAGAAAATTATCGTCAGCATTTCTTTTTAATAGAGTAATTCGTAACTGAAATGCTTTGCCAAATGAGTGTGTTAGTGTTGGTTCAATAAATTCCTTTAAAAATCAATATGACAGACTGTGCAAGTAATACTTTAAATAAACTAGTGTAAATATAGTGTAGTAAAACAAGTTTAAACGGCAATGCCGCCTAACCTAACTCTTAATAATAATAATAATATTTTTTGCCCCAGGGCATCTGCTAACTTAGCTTCGCCACTGTATGGTAAAAAGATTCATCAATAATTTATATTTATTTTAAAATTAGTGGATAATCAGTTAATTTGTTATAAAAATGTGATATAAAAATGTTTAAAAAATCTTTAGAAAGTTTTAAAGTTTAAGGCCTACACAGAAAAAAAAGTGTCTTATTTAAAGGAAATAAAAGGTTCTGAAAATATTCCTAATTTCTTTTTGAATACGTATGTCTTTAAAATAAAATTAACTTCTTACTTTGTACTAATACTGGCTTTTAAACTGGAAGAAAAAACCTAAATTAATGTGTTTAATAAAAAAAAGTAAAACTAAAATATTTTCAGAATTATATTAAGAACATCAAAATTAAAAAATGAAAATAAAAAAAATTACGATTTAGGCTCTTAAACAAGTTTTAGGGTCTAAAACAAAAATAATGTTATTAAAATTATTTATGCATTCCCTTTAAAATAATAGGTTCTTAATTTGAGAATCTACTCTTCAAGTAGAATGACATTAATTCCTCAATAAGAATATTGGGTTGTGAATCACGCCTAACAGCAGATTAATACGCATCATATGAATCAAATAGGTTATACAGTGTGTCCCAGGGTAGGTCTTACAAGAAAACAAATGAAATTAAACATTAAAATTTTAAACGTCCTTTATAAAAAGACTGGTCGCATGATCCAAAAGTAATAAATACAAAATTTTACTTCACTACTACTTTTTTTATAAAAGTAGTTAACTTCTTTATAATACCAAATAAAGTTAAAATTTTGTATTTGTTGGTTTTGGACTATGCAAACAGTTTTTCCAAAATGTCGTTTTAAAATTTAAAAATGTTTAGTCTATTTGTCCTCTTGTAACACCTATCCTTCGGCACACTGTGTAGTAGAATAATCGTAAATGTAAATAGATATTTAAAGGAGTTATTTTGCCAGATTATGTCTGGCATCATTGGATTTTTATGAAGTTATTATTTTTAATTTTAATAAAAAAATTATACCAATTTTTAGACAAACTGAACTACTTGTACATAAATAGGTGCTCTATTGGTAATAGGATAGTGCTTTTTAATATTTTTTGGAGCCCAGAGATATCGGGAAAATAAAAAGAGACAAAGTCAACAAAGAGTAAAAGAAAAATACTCTTCAACTATATTTACTTTTCGTTAGATATTATTTTGGAAAACTTCTTTTAAATTTATGTTTTTATTGTATATTTATTATATGATTTTATACTTAAAAGTTTTTGTTTAATTATATTCAAATAAATGACCTATTCTCTTCAGGTAAAAGCACAATTACTTTCTAGTAAAATCTTGCAAACTTATACCAAAATATTTAACTTTTATCATAAAGAAACCATTACTTTAATAATGCTTTTTAGTACAGTACAAAAAATGGCTTTGCGGACTATTGCGGGTGTAACAAGCAAGACTTCTTGTAAAATATTTGCACTCGTATACTAAGTATTTAGATTCACAATGTAACTTAACCTATTTTACTGAAAGATCCTTTTTTAAGGCAAAATAATAAATACCATAGACTGAAATAGAATTTAATACAATTAAGATACTACGTATCTTGAATAAAGAACTAGTTCTCTCGTAACGGTATTTAATTAAAGAATTTTTTTATATCACTGTGACAGTATTTTACTTTTTTCGACAGCAGAGAAAAACTCCTGCTAAATGTGTCGCGCTTTTGCCTACCTTATAGACTTATCAAACTGGCTGTACCGGGTCCACGGCACAAAATACAAAAGGTTAGAGAAATGTCAAATTAATGTATTCCAACCGGCAACATTTTTGCTGCTATTGGCAACAAAAGCACTCGGATGGGCGTTCGAACGTTGTAACTTGAATATTTTGAGTTCAAGTTCGTGGATGGGCGACAATAGCGTTCTGTTTTATCGACAGAGCGGCAGTTCAATATGGCTACCTTTTGTTTTTATTTTGAAATTATTTTACACTTACTAACATTATTTTATTTAACAAGTAATCAGAATTGCCGAAAGAGAAAAAATTTGAATTTTAGGTTAATAAAGTTTTAAAATGTGAAAATAAATTTTTGCTTTTATTTTTTAAATGAAATTAGAACATTTAAATTACTTGCAAATAAAATAAATATTAGAAAATGTAAAATTGGATGGTCTTTAGTAAATAAAAGTAATTATTTTAAAGTTTAAATTTAAAAAGTGTTTTATTTTTACAGAAAAAACTGTTATGTACAATATACAATAAAACTACACAAATGCATAGATTTTTACACTATAAAATTAAAAATAAATGATTTACAATGTAAACAATATTAATTATATATTTTCAAAGAGGTTATCTTTAATCGGGATGCCACGAACCAGTACTTTGTATTTGTGATCTAAAAATAAAATAATATACATACAAATATTTTTTAGATCAAGATACTGCTATGAAATGAAATGAAAATCTATATTTGTCCAAAGATCTTACAATTTCACAATAATAATGCCTATTGGGTGTAGGATATGTCATAAATTGATATTTGTACTATCTATTGGAGTATTTTATTCTGAAAAAAAACAACTCTGTGTTTAACTGCAAAAGCTAAGGCTCTCGTTAATATGATTTTACTGGTATAAGGTTAGATGGTGTAGTTTAAACAGATTTTAAATTAAAAAAAAAACATTTTCATAAGAACAATGTAAACAATATAACCAAATTAAAACTTTTTAATCTTATGAGCATTCTTTTCACATAGTATTTAAACTTAAGTTAAACTTGTCCTCATGTGGGTAAAACCATCGTGAAGAGGATTGTGATTTTTGCACTTAAATGCAGGATGATCCACGAAAAGTCTTGATGTCTTTTCACAATACACTGCGAGTGCTATAAAACAAAAAATTTTACAGGAATTCTTAACACAAATTATATGCTAAATAATGGTGTTAATCATACTCTGTTTAATGATAACAGTACATAATTATTCTGACTTTACCTATCCTAATGATAAAAAAAAACACAACAAGGGCTTTATATTTTAATTTTACAAAAACTCCAACAAAGTGAAAAACGTTTTGAATGTATTCCATATTAGTGTTTTACTAAACTGAAAGTAACGATAATCTGACAAAAATAAAACAGAAATCTACTTAAAAAATATGAAAGGATTCTTAATACCAATACAAAAATTACAAAATGAATGTGTCTAACCGAGGTAGTCATTCCATTAAATCAAGGGCCCTTATGTAACTATATTCAAATAAAATAGATACATTAATTGGCTTTTTGTTAATTTACAAGCATTTACCCACCCCAAGACATAATGAATTTTTCTCTGACATTAGCTAATTAATTTTTACCACCACCTTAACTTATACGGGTTAGCTAAATAACATAACATAAAGGCAATGTGAGGAAAAGAGACAATCTAACCAAATACCGGCATGTAAACATGCATGACAAATAGTGCTTGTTTTGTCATTCTATTACTGACCGATATACCAAAACCTATTGCTCATGAAGCATAATAACTAATAACACTTCACATTTATACCTACAATTCCTGAAGACATTTAAAAACCATATTAAAGTATTATTTGTAGACAGAAATACCTGCAGTGTGCTGATCATTTTAAACAATAATTCAAACATGGTTAAAAAACTTACCAGATCAATACTGAGTAGAATAAAGATAAAGCCTTTATTTGTTTTATCGAGTTGACAAAAAACATTGATGTTTTACGCAATGTAAAGCATTTTAAAATAAACCTGCTACAACGAATCGATGGTATCAATATTTCTGGCCCAAAAATATTAAAATGTGGTTAGAATAACTTATCCATCAAAATTTAGTAATTAAAAGTGTTTAAATCTTTGAAGCTAATAAATAAATATAAAAAATATAATACTTACTAAAATTCAGCACGAATATATCCAAAAACTTCAGTTTTATTTAAAGAAATTGCAACAAGTGGACCAGACAAACAAGCCAAACAGAGCAACCATTAAAAATTAAAATAGAGTAATGCGCACACGTGGCGGACACGCAATGGCCTGAATTACTGTTTCAAAAAATAATAAACAGTGGTTGTTTTGCATAGAAATCTTGAAAATATATATTTTTAGGCTTTTATTAAAGTATTTTTAAAATATTAATTTTATAATGGATAATTCTTATTTTAAATTAAAAAATCCATAATTTAAATTTCCCGCGGAATGAGATTTGGCAACATAAGCACTCGGATGGGCGACTTCGCCATATTCACAATTTTCGCTGTTGCCAATTTTGTAATTCAATTGACACCCCCTGGTCCACGGTAAATAACACGAAAAACAAGAGTATATTATGAGAAAAACTTCGTTGTTCGACGGTTAGATATAATCTTACCATTAGATATTCTTTATTTGCTCAATAACTTATAGTACATAGATATATACATATGGTGACATATACATACACTTGCACTGACGTTTTAGCATCGTCAAAAAATTACAATAGAATTTAAATATTTAAAATAGTTACAAAAAGATTAAAATATAAAATAAAATATTTAAAATGTGACATAAGGTAAATTGTAACACAGAATAAAATTCCATGAAGCAACTACAATCCATTATTAAAATTAAACTCATAGTATTCTGCCAAATTGTAAGGACATATCTCTATCAATAACTTTTTGTTGAAGACCAAAATTCTTTTGTGGAAGCTGATTAAATACCTTTATTGAAGTTATAGAGAAATTTTTTTATGTTAATGTCAATCGGTGAGTGGCTATTATCACTTTACTTTTATGTCTTGTGTCATAATCATGAACAGAACTATGAGTACTAAATGTGTTTGGATTGGTTTTGACATACAAAAGGCATTGGTGTATGTATAGTCCTGGCAGAGTCAGTATGTTAAATTTCCTAAAATATTCTCTAAAATTACAAATATTTTTGGCCAAATCCATAAATGGCTCAATTTTGGAGTATTTAGTTTTTAACTGAATAAAGGTATTTTTATTACAAAGCGCTATCTTTAAAATTAATAACGCAAAGAGAAACATACATTTCTCTCTGTTTGATATCCTATTTCTTTAACACATACGAAAGCCACAATTTTTAAATTTAAACTTAAACTTTTCTTTAAGAATATATATATTTTTTTCAGTAATAAAACAGTATTATAAGTTAAAGTGATTGCCAGCTCTAAAATTTAGAATCTCTCTTGTTTCTATTTGATATTACCAAGTGTGGTTTTTAAGTTTTCAGAGTGTCCTATTAAAACATTTTAATGTTTTGAGAAAATGTAAAATATTCAAGTGTATTTTATTAGAAATCGTCATTTTCCTTATCTACTAAGGTCAAATTGTTTATTTTTAAATTTTGGATTTTATTTTAGGCTGTTTATGGATACTTTTTAGTATCACTTAAAGTGGTTTCAATTTTTTTTCTAGAAAACAAAGCAAGATATGAAGAAAATACAAGAGACTAAAAAGTTATATTATTACTTGCTCAATTATAAAAATATTATAAAACACGTCAAAAGTTAGTGGTATCCTTTTTTCTCAATAATATAAGTCGCGGTGCACACTAAGGCGCTACTGGACCCAATAATAACAATCTGGTTAGAGCTAAATAAGCGCCTTATTACTTTTAACAAATGTACCAAATTTAATTCAAATGGGCCTAACAGTATTAAAAATATTTGGGAAAAACTGATTTTTTTCTTAAATTTTAACGCCCTGTATCTCAGTAAGGAAACAATTCCGGACATATGCTTACTGAAACTTTCTTTCATAAAATAACATAAGGAATCACACCTTGAAGTTTCGTACCGTTATTAGAAAACAGCCTGTATATTTAATTATATTAAAGTTCCATTCCTACTAGTATTATTTTTATAAACATTTCGAGGCATCGGTGATTTTTTGGGTTTAGGGCTGTCAAAGTGACGTCTCTGGATGATACAAAAAGCACATTATATTACTTTACTTTAAATACATTTGTATTACACATAGATGAAATATTGGAATTTAGGTTATTTGGTTACAAATACATATTTTAAAAAGATATAATTATCATCATATCATAGCCTAGAAAAATTGTGCCAAGACAAGCATATTTAAGATGGTTTAAACAATAAAATTAAGGCCAAAACATTTTTGGATAAAAAAAAATTATTGCACTTTTGACCTTTTAATAAGTTTTAATACCTTAGGTTTTTATAACAGTCCCATAGAATTTGCCTAGGACTTAAAATGAAAATGAATAATACTTACAAAATATTATTTGGCTTTTCTTTTGTTTTTCTTTGTTTATAGATTGAAAGCTTTGTATTGTAAGTAACTTAATATTGAATATTTCATTATTTTATTTCTTTTAAAACAATAATAACTTTTATTATATTATGTAAAAGCAGAATTGTTTCTTCATAATGTATAAAAGTTTTAATTTTCTTAATTATTCTTATTAATTCTTATTATGAAACAACATTTAGAAATTAGTAAATTAACACAAAGCAACATTAAAAATACATCCATACAGCATTTTATAATGTCGCCCCCCTTTTTATTGTTTTAAGGAATTAATTAAAAAAATAAACTTTCAGATATAAATTTGATGGATAAATACCATATTTCAGGTGAAAATATAAGGTGGCTGCGGGGCGCCATCCTAGGAAAAAATAAATGGAAAAGAGTGTGTTATGGTACATTAATTTAAAACTTTTTACTAACTTTATAACCCTAAAATATAAAGTCAATAGCGTTACCTATTGCAAAATCGTGGCAGTTAAAAATTTTTAAATACCTAATTTGGATGGCAATATAATAAATTTATGTGAAGAAATTATATTGCCTATGTGTTTTATTATTAGGTATTAATTTTTTTCGGTTAAATATGTTTTAATATTTTAATTTCTAAATTGGTATAAACTGTAAACAAAAATAATTGTTAATTTACTTCGGCTAAAGGAGTTAGGTCAATGATCATTTAAAAAAGAATTAAAAACATTTTATAAAATAAAACATTTAAATATTTAAACCTTTCTGTACTCTTTTAATAAAAATATGTTATTGTCATATTATGTTAGCAACTGGTAAAATGGACCAATTTTAAAAATTTGTGTTATAAAATAGGTCTTTATATTTTTTACATTTGTTTTGAAACACCCTATATGTTTGGTGTCAAATGTCTAATTTTTGGGGTAAAAATTATTTAAAAATCCTAGTTAAACCCCTTAATCTACCTAACTTTTAGTTTTACTAAACACATATGTTAATGTATTTTTAGGTTCTTTGTCAAAAATACTTTTCTTTACCACGTCCTGTAAAAAGGCAAATCGTCGATACACTTTTGTAACTATGGAGACCTGTATTAACAAAATGATAAGTAACATAGACATAGCCAGAATTTTGTTTATGGGGAGGGGGCAGGCACAGGATAATAAACCGGCTGTTCCTTAAAAGTGGTCCCTGTTATAATTTTTTTTTACTTTTAAAGATAGAAAAATCAAATTTCGTATATTAATGTGCATTGATATATATTTACTTATTTTTTATAACTTCGAGTTTATACGAAAACAAGTGCAACTTTTTAAATTTTAAATGGCACAATCGATATAATATGGTATCTTACTTTGTTTGTATATGACATTCCGAAAATAATGACACCTTATGTCATATTTTAATACTTACATTTACTTTTATGCTCGCTCAAAAAGTTAATGTTTTAAATTTTACTTTAGAGTGCCGTGATTAAGCTTAAACGGTTAATTTTGGGTCAAGGAGTCATGAAAAAATGTAATTAATATTCATTTGTTTTTAAAAACTTCTTTAGGCTGGGTTAAAGTGCGAAAAATCATGTTTATGGTATTAACTTCTTTTTTCTTAAATTTTAAATGCGTTTTAAAAAAAAATTAGAAGCGTATCCAAGCTAAGCTTAAATAATTGCTTGTATAAACACAAGTCTGGAAATACATTGTTTCCAAAATACAGGGTGCAAACTTTTAAAAAACTTCAACGTTTATACTTTTTATCCGATTTTAATTAACGTTTGTAGTGTTATTTATAGCCGTAAGGTGCTTATGTAGCTTTAATCTAATAATTTATTTTAATTAATTAAGTTCAGTGCCGTCTTGAGTAGCACCTAAACAAATAATTTGAACAAAAAATGTGCGCCACTGGCTTTTGTAAAATTATTATATTTAAAAAAAAAACATCCTTTTGCCTATCGAATTTATATTTCTTGCCTAGTTTTCGAGAAGAAATGTGCTAAATTGCATACTCCTAAACCACACACTAAACATAAGGAACATTAGATTTTATAATATCCTCTTAACATTATGTAAAAACAGGAATAAGTACTAAACCAAACAATATTTACATCTAAACTAACAAATTTTACTAAATAAAGAATTCAAAATTTGCTCGTTACTCGACTCTATGTTTCTTGGGTGGTCTAGGCATATGCATTAAAAAGTATCTTTTTTTAACTAAGCAAGACACGGTAATAATAAATGAACAGGAAGACAAAAAAGTCCTTAGTTTTATCAGTCTTCTTTAAATAGGATATAAAATATATACGAAAGTCACGGGCATACATTTTTGTCAAAAATATTCGTATAGATGCCGCTCGAGAGGCTAATGAACTAATAAGTTTTATCGAGTTAGGGCTAATCAGTCGTTTTGTACTACAACTTTATCAAATTTTAATAAAATCCGGTAATGGTTATTTAAGACAAAAATAAAAATACGATTTAAAAAAGGTTTAACACGTTGAAAACAATTATTTTTGTACATTCGGGCGTAAAATACAATTTTAGCCCCCATTTAAGGCCGTAAAAGTCCAGTGCCGTCTTGAGTAGCACCTAAACAAATAATTTGAACAAAAAATGTGCGCCACTGGCTTTTGTAAAATTATTATATTTAAAAAAAACATCCCTTTTGCCTATCGAATCTATATTTCTTGCCTAGTTTTCGAGAAAAAATCTGCTAAATTGCATACTCCCAAACCACACACTAAACATAAGGAACATTAAATTTTATAATATCCTCTTAACATTATGTAAAAACAGCAATAAGTACTAAACCAAACAATATTTACATCTAAACTAACAAATTTTACTAAATAAAGAATTCAAAATTTGCTCGTTACTCGATTCTATGTTTCTTGGGTGGTCTAGGCATATGCATTAAAAAGTATCTTTTTTTTAACTAAGCAAGACACGGTAATAATAAATGAACAGGAAGACAAAAAAATCCTTAGTTTTATCAGTCTTCTTTAAATAGGATATAAAATATATACGAAAGTCACGGGCATACATTTTTGTCAAAAATATTCGTATAGATGCCGCTCGAGAGGCTAATGGACTAATAAGTTTTATCGAGTTAGGGCTAATCAGCCCTTTTATACTACAACTTTATCAAATTTTAATAAAATCCGGTAATGGTTATTTAAGACAATAATAAAAATACGATTTAAAAAAAGGTTTAACACGTTGTATCTTGAAACAATTAATTTTTGTACATTCGGGCGTCAAATACAATTTTAGCCCCCATTGAAGGTCGTAAAATTGCACTTTTACGCCATAGGACAAAAAAGTATCAAAAACGCCACATTTATAAATTTATAAAACAATAATTAAATTAAATAATGTCCTATTTTTTTTGGTAAAACAATTTATTTAATTAAACATATGTTAAAAGTTTACTAATTACAATTTAAAAAATTAAAACCTGGGAAATTTTCTACAGGGAATGCTTAAAAATTTTCAGTTGTACAAAAATACTGTTTGCACCTATGGCGTAAAGCACTTTTACGCGCATAATCTTTCAGCCGCGGGCGTAAAAGTGCTATTTCACGCCCTTGGTACAAATCTAACTATTTGGACCTATGTTCTGTTTATATAAACTTATTTGCACATAATACGCTCATGCATATGACCTAATTTTTTTTCGCAATTAAGAAACTCCTTATATATTTATTATTTTCAGGTTCACCTAATCCAGCATAGAAAAAAACAACTATTTTTCATAATGTCCTAAAGTATGTCATTTTAGGCATGCTGTCAGATAAAATGACACAATAGTTTAGGCTAAAATGACATATACCTTTAAAAGACGATTTTAGGGATTTTATAAAGTAAAAACATATACATTAAATAAATTTACAACTCATTTGTATAACAAAAACATTTAACATTTATAATATGATAAGGTACGTAAATAATCTTCACTGTTAATTTAACAACAAAGTTTCACGGAAAATATCTTTGCTCTAGAGGAAACTAAGAGCATTCAGTGTGGGCACACTTTTAACAACCTTGGCGTATAGATTTCGTGTTAAATTTAGCAAACATCAAGAAAAAAAGTTTTTGACATCAACGAACACGTTAAAATAGTATGTCATTTTAAACTTATTACATGGATCCCAAAAACGACACTTTAGCAAATAGTTTTAAATTTTGAGATTATAAATATACCTATAGGAATCCTATTTATTAATTAACATAGCCAATTTATTGTGTTTCAATAAAAAAGAGCAACATATTTTAACAAAACTATGTATCTTCAGAAAAACGCACAAAGTCTAATTATTAATTCTGATTAGAATTCTTTTGCGGTTGGTATATTGGACATTAAAGTGGACATGTCGTGCAAGAAAAAAAATCTGGGATGTGCATCTGTACGGTAATTTTGATACAAACTGCAGTGATCATATTACACGCTTTAACACGTTTAAAAAGTCGCTGCTAAAAGGGGAAATTCAAAAATTTTGAGGTGGGTCATTTTACCTGAATATGCCATTTTAGGCCAGTTTCCCCTATTTATCGTTGCGAAGTCCTTAAATCTACGTATAAATTTAACAACCACAAAAAAAATGCCTATGTTTAAGGGGGCAGCTGCCCTCTGCCGGTAACTACACCAATGATACGTAACTATGGTAGTAATAAAGTTATTTAAATAAGACTGGCCAGACAAGAATTTATTGTATCCTTTTTAATATCGCGGATATGAATGAACAAAGTCGCAATAACCAAAAATAATTATTTTAGTACACGAAGCCGCAAAACCTTATTAGAAAACTTTTATAAAAGTCGTCGGAAAAGGAAAACTAAAGTAGTTTATGGAAATAAGTAATTAAACCGATTTAAATAATCCTACCTTCCCTCCTTACATTTTTTTACAGAATAATTCGAATAAAACAAACCACTCTATTCTACAAGGTTTAAAACTTTAAATGTCGTAGAAAAGATTTATTGTTTTCCTTTATTCGAATGATCATTGAAAAACATTTTCAAGTGTCTACTCCTCTCAAAACCTTGTGCGGAAAGACAATGAAATATGTAGACAATGAAAAATCAACGTTAACACTTGGCTTTAAATTTTTTGTCGTTTTACCTTTTTATATTTTTAAAAAAATTACAGAATGTTACAAATTTGCGGTGAATCATTAGGATCTCGGATAAAATAAAGGAAAAGGTCATACTGTAGAGGGTTGGTAAAATTAGGTCAAAGTTGCGAAATTCAAGGTTAAAGAATACTTTATGTTAAAAAATTTAAAAAATTAGAGTTGTAAGACAAAATTATCTGGAAAAACACAACATTATCTAAAATAATTGTTATGTTTTCTTTGAGTTCATTTAGAGAATTTTAATAAAATATATGTCATATTATATATGCTATTTTATTTAATTAAGATCAGGCATTTAGACAAATTATTTAAAACCTAATAAACTTTAATTAAATGTCCAGTGACATATTACACTTTACATTTTTTGGATGTGTCGATCTAATAACAAGTAAAAATTTTGATTTTATCCTGGTCTAATTCTATCCTAATGCTAATATCTATTCATTTAAATTATTTTATATTTTTACCCGACTTAATTTGCATGTATGTTTATTTTGTGTGTATGTTACGTAAATACTTCGGCGTTTGTGTATCGTTAAAAAAATATTTTTTATTTAAAAGATTGCACTACCGCGGTGGTCGCATAAAAACCAATAAGAATTGCGAGGGAGAAAGGCACTAATTTTTTTCCTTCTGTCGTACATTGTTCGTGCGGCAAAGCTGCCTCTTGTGTAGTATATGCTCAGATAAAATAAAAAAAAGAGATTAGGGGCACATTGAGAATCGACACACTTGGGGTAAAATTTACCCTTTTCACCAAACTAAAAATGTACTAATAGTTTTTTTAGTATAGGTTTACGAATTTTATAGTCATAATAATAATCTAAAAATCAAAAAAATTAACATTACTACTTTAAACTTATAAGACTTCCTAAAAAGTTTAAAATAATGAAAAAAAAAAAAATAAAAGGAAGTTGGGTAATAACATAGGTGCTAAACTACTATATGATAATATCTAAATAAACAAAAGCTTTTTATTACCATATGTAATGGTATAAAGAAGTCGGGTCTTTTTTATTTTTTTATTATTTTTAACTTTTATGTAAGTTTTATTATTTGTTTTGTCGGTTTATTTTTTTAAATACTTATATAATTTAATTGGCAAAATAAAAAATTTAACTTATCTTTTTTAATTAAACATTTTAAAACATGTCTTCATTAACTTTAAATACCGGATTGAGTTGTCTGTTACTTTTGGATAGTACATTTTTAAATTAAAATGATAAAAATAACTTTCTGTCCTATTACTGTATTTTATGACAAAAACCAAAGGTATCTGTTATACATATTATAATTTAACTTTGTGTCGCTGACAAAAAAATATTGTTTCATTGTTCAATAAATACAAGATACTAGGTGCTAAGGGGTTTTTCAGCTGTAATTTAAATTCTGTAAT
Source organism: Listronotus bonariensis (assembly GCA_014170235.1). Lineage (NCBI taxonomy): Eukaryota > Metazoa > Arthropoda > Insecta > Coleoptera > Curculionidae > Listronotus > Listronotus bonariensis. Next base: position 25,568 of record JACEGR010004690.1, on the reverse strand, counting down.
AATTTTGACAGAGTTTCTGAAGAAATAGCCTAAAAGGCTGAAGCCATTTTTTTAATTGAATAAAATCCTACAGGAATACTGTCAGTTTGAAAAATGCCTAAATTTAATACATATTGGGGGTTAATTAAAGTAAGATTTTAAATTATTTGATTCTTTTAACTTGCTAGTTAATGTTATAATAATATTTAAAAAAACATGCATACTTATCTGAGAATGGAAATGTTTACCAACATTTAGAATAAAATCGTAATTTTTAATAGTGTAACAGTGAATGATTTTTCAATTTCAATGTCGCGTAACTGTAAAATGCAGGCGCGGCGTGTTTTAAAATTTTATATGGGTGCCATAATATGCCAATTTTTTTTATGATTTTAGTTGATATATGGGTGCCATGTGAAAAAAATGTTAAAAGAGCAAAAAAAACCCAAAAAAATTAAAATAGATCCACAAACGCGTAACATACACAAAAAAAAACATACGTGGCGAATTAAGAACCTCCTCTTTTTTGAGGTTGGTTAAAAATAGGTCCTACTCCCATACCTTTTTTACTTTCTTTATTTTTCTTGTCTGATAGCAGAAATTTTTGAACTCTCTTAAAAGACAAACAAAAAAGCAATTAAATTTTTTTCTCATATGGGTGCATCGGCTTCCATGCACCCACGTACTCGCCGCCACTGGATGTGATATATTGTATTTAGAATAAAAATAAGATTTTATAAAGTTTAAAACAAAATGTATCGCCTATTAAAAATATTAATGTTAATAATGGCAGCTTGAAAAAAATTTTGGAAATTAAATTTAATACCGCTATTTTCTAGAGGGCAAAAAGTGTAAATAAAAATGTGACATTTATGTTAAAATATCGTTTTAAATAGGTTTGGAAAAAATAAAAGATGTGTCGCAATATTTTGTTTTTTAGTCCAGATAATTGTGGAACGGCTGATTTTTTTAAACGGTTTTACTTATAATTAAAGAGCCAGTGGACGGCAGACAACACATATTTTAAGAAAGTCCAAAATTTTCTCAGCGAATCTGTTGGACCTATCAAATATTAGGGTGAAGTTAGTTAACAATCAGCTGCGATAATGTCATTGGCTTAAAAAGTTTTTAAAAAATAGTTTTTATGAAAATTCAGATAATTTTAAAATATTTGGAGGACGCCTTCTATGCATTAGAAGACATTTTTGGCATGCAAGAAACAAAATAATTTTTATCAGTGTCGTCCCTAAGGGGAATACGGTAAATATTTTTAAGAAAAAAATAGTACTTCACTGCATATTTTTAAAATAAAATAGTTATTTTTGTACCAAGGGCGTAAAATAGCACTTCTACGTCGGCGGTACAATCAGCTGTGGGCGCAAAAGGGCTTTACGCCAGAGGTGCAAACAATATTTTTGTACAACTTAAATTAATATTCAAGCATTCTCTGAAATTTCCCAGCTTTTAATGTTTTAAATTGTAATCAGTATACTTTTAACATATCTTTAATTAAATAAATTGTTGTGTTACCAAATAAAATGAAGCATTATTTAATTTTATTAGTGCTTTATAAATTTATAAATGCGGGCGTTTTTATGCTTTTTGTCATAGGGCGTAAAAGTGCAATTTTAAGCCCTCAAATCGGAGCGTACGTCGTACAAAAATATTTTTTTAATTCCCATATAGTTTGGAACATATTTGCTCTCTTGACTTTTTAATAGGATGTACGGTTTTTGCGTAAAAAAATAAAAATCATTTCTCGGCATGGTCATATCGTATTACTACTAGAGGCAATGCAGCATAAAAGTTCGGAATTCTTTGGGGCAGGACTAATTAAATGCAGGTTATTTTGCTTTCAAAAATTATTTCTGAAATTCCTACCTAATTTTAACTTTATGCAAACCGAAAATTGCATTGCTTTAGCCAAAAATACATTAAAAAGGTATTTTTAAGACACTCCCTCGGAAAATTTAATAACTTTTTAAATATGAATCAAAACGGACCCAAGTCAGGTAACCGACGGTTTTTGGGGTCGATGATCACAATTATGATGCTTAAATTGACCCCCTGAACACCTGGATTTTAGGAACAGCGACAAGCATTATCTCCGTGGGACTGGTCCAAAATTGATGCTAGGAAGGAGAAAAAACTCGGCGTCCAGGGGTTCTTTGGGTCGCTAAATTTAAAATGGCATCGGCGAATACCGCACGGATACCTGATGCGCACTAACCTGGACGCGGATATTATATTCCTAAAATTTTCTGACAAGAGTGCCAAAAACAACCCGAAAATTATTGTGAAGCGTTTTGTGAGGCGCTGAATCCAAATTTCATGACAAAAGCAACCTCCTGAACACCTGGAGCACCGAGCCCTGCACGTCCTCTCCGTGGCTTTTCCTGACAGAATCGAAAAAGCCGGTTGGCCTAGATAAAGCGTAAGGGATTTATTTTGTGTGGTATAAAACGTTTATTCTGAAATATCTCTCTCACTCTCATAAACGGTTGCTCGTATCGATATTTACCAAGTATACCATTTTTAGACAAAAATTATAGGAGAAAAGAAATTTTTATTAAAGCCATATTATACCGAGGCACCAAAAAGTATAGTAAGTATTTTTTAAATAGCAAAGGACTTCAGGTGGCTCCCTCTACATTTTATGGAGAAAATAGGGGTAGCATTCGATTTTCAACCCTAAAAACCCCCAACACAAAATTTGGTCAGAAAATGTTTATGTTGAAGAAAATATTTAAAAGCAACCAAAATAAAATTAAAACTTTGACGCCCTTCAATTCTATCTTGACAACCGTAATAGACTTACCGTTGTACCGAAACGTCGATTTTTAGTTACCTGTTTTAAACATTTTCGGGTTTTTTGGTTTTTGATTTGACTTGGCATGTACCCTAATGAATAAGATCTATTAAGCTTTCCACTTGCTATTGTGGGGCCACATTAATTATCTTTTTTTTTAATGGATACTTTTTCAGATTGTCCGCCATTAAAAATGGTACTCCTTCCCTTTACCCTTCATATTTAAACATTTCTTTAATAGGTACATACAACAGATAAATGTCTGGTGGCGTAGTTATTTGACAAATTAACACTTGTGAGCTTGGTACATTTTTATTAAAAAAGAAAGCAAACTTTGAGAAAACATGGTTCTAAATAAAATAGCATACAATTCTCGGTAAAAGTTTCATTACTGTCTCGAGAAATGGTTCACCTCGGTGCTACGCGCCTGCGTAAACCATCGTTTCTCTAGACAGTAAAGGTACGCGTCCACTAGCGACGGGCGTGCGGAGGTAACATTTTTTTAACATGTAAATCTCCTGCCGGATGCGACGCGCCTGTAATGGACATACTCTGATTTATTTACAAGACAGGCAACACGCCAGCTGTCTGGCCTGTCCCCCACCCCATCACTAGTAGACGCGTACCTTAAAAAACATTTTCCCCCTTGGTATGAAATTTACTAATAATAACAAGATATATATTCTTTATGAAATGTAATATTTTTTTAACCTATGAAAGTATGTTTTCTTTTTAACATTTAATGTAAGTTTTTTAAAAAATGAATGTATCCCTTAATATTAGGCAAAATCTAAAAACAAAGGGAGATTTACCAATACTTTTCTTTGAGTCCTGAATAAGTAATCTAACCTATGGCAAAATGATCTATATCCATACATATTATTTGAATTTACAGGGTGACCTGAATTCGTTGCAACTGCAGGGTATCCTTGATTTATTGCAATTGAAATACCTAATAGTTATGTTATACTTTAAGACCCTAATTTTTAAATTAAATTTCCCATAGTAGGCCATGATATAAACTTTATAATCAAAAAATAAAGTTAGCCCTTGGTTTTGAATTTGTTTACATTTTACGGCAACATCTAAGTTTTAACTATTCTACCCGATCAGCACCTCTATTCACCCCTCGGTTCCTTATATTTGTTCAAATAATCTTAAAACTTAACATTTTAGATCAGTACAAATGTGTTTATTCTCAAAACCCAAAATTTTTAGAAAAATATTCGATTTAAACCAAAATAGTAACAATCCACATATATGAAAGAAATACCTGAAAAAAAAATTATGAAAATTGTGGTACCAGTTTCTACTATTTTGTTTTCAATTGACTGTTTTTTAAAAAATTATAAACAGGAGCGTGGTAACTTTTGTATACTTTATGATTATTTTTTGTTTATTAACAGCATTATATGTTTTATGTGCATTACAGATCATCTACTTTATTATTTAGGTGTTTCTGTATTCGGGGCAATAATAGTAATTTAGGCAACAAGTATATAAAGTAATACTTCTTTTTAACAAATGGAAAATTTAATAGTAAATTACATGAGTAAAAAGTAGACACTTTATGCATGTGTTGCATAGAATATTTTTTCTACCACCGTATAAAAATTTGCAAAACTATTATTTAATTTTTCGTTATTAATTCATTTTAATTTTTGTAGCATGGCTGTTATGTTGTTACAAAAATCATGACCTTTTTTAAACCAAGCATGCGCCTAAGAAAACTGAAAATTGGTTGGAAATTTAGTTCTACGAACAAAGCTAATAACACTGTGTTTTTGTTAACCGGATTTAAAAAAATGTGAAAAATGCAAAAAAACAGTTTTTTTCTGTTATAAATATTCTTTTAGGTGCCGCTTAAGACGCCACTGGACTTAAGTAAAGTAAATAAAAATCACTAATTTTTAAAACATATTTTTATACTTAATTCTTTTATAGGATTATTTTTTTAATAAATACATTCACGTGTTATACTATTTTACGTAGTATGGTTACTAAATACAACTTATTCAAGATGTTTTAAAATAAAATTTAAACAAAAAAATATTTACATGCATTTCATCCCAGTTATACCTTGTTATTATGGTAAAATTATACTTTTTATCTCCACAATACTTTAGAATATGATATACACTTATATATACATTTTGCAAAGATACATAATACTAGGTATTATGTATTTTATATTCTACTTTCTTTAAAATCTAAAAATGTTTCAATCTATAGATATTTGCATGATAAGAGGAGATATATTTGCTTTAAAGAACGATCGTCATTATATTTTATTTTGTCTTTCCATAAAATAGTTTTTACAAAACTTTTGACATTTTAGATACGAAAGAACTATTGGTTTAAAAAATATACAATATATAGGGTCTCCTCAAAGTAAGGTCATTTAATTTAACGGAAGAGCCGTAGTTTTAAAATAAAAAGTTCTCATAAACATAAGTTCACAATTTCGGTAACATTAGGTATACGGTAGCAAAAGGTAGTTCAGGGGCATGATACACTGAATAATGAATACGAGGTAGGATCTTGCGCATGACATTGATCACGTGATCACCGCCTCGGACGTAGTAATGTGAGAAAAATTATAAACAAAGTTTAAACCACACGTTCGTATTCGTGTTTTTAACAACTTTACAATTATTATGTAGTAGTATGGGACAATTTGTTTTATGAGTAGTTTACAACTTAGGTTCTGTTTATGCTTATAATAACATTTTAAGGTAGTTAATATCTGGTAATAACTTTTTAAATTACCTGTAATATTCTTTTAATAATTTATTTTTTTAAATCTTTCTGATTTAAAAAAATGACAAAAATTACAAACATTGAAGACTTTCTTACGGCCCTTATTTAAATATTGATGGAAAAAACTCACATCGATCGTTACATCATTGCGCAAAGCAAACCAATTTTGAATCGCTTGATCCTACCTTGTATTCGTTGTAGTTCAAATGTTGGCGGAGCTACCAAAATACAGGTGTAACATTTAAAACTACTACATCTATGGTACTTTTAATAAAATAAAATATTACAAAAACAATAGTACTTTATAAAATTTTCTGTGGGTTGTCCTAGAGAGACAAAACAATAAATATATTTGCCATGTGTTCTTTTTAATTGTTAATAACTCGCAAAATAGTTATATAAAATAGTATTAAGCAAATAAACCTTTAAAACCCAATTGCTATACAGTTTGTTCAAAAAGTCTGAAAACGCTCAAATAACTCAACGGGTTTTGAACCAAATTAAACGAAATTCAGTACTTTAGAACTCTGAATTTAGTGTTAATATTGCCATTTTCAGTTTCGCAGAAATCAATTCAAAGCTTTTAAAGTTAAATGAAATACTTATTTTTAATTGGCACTGGCTGAACGACCGCCGGCGGTTTTTCATATTTACGTATATGAAAACCGCGGAAAATTGTTATTAATTTGGTATTATTGGCGGTTTTTACTTATTTTATCGATAAAAGCTGCCTCCTGGCGGTTTTGCTTATAAATACTATTGGAACCGCCGAATAATAGTTAAAATTAACTTAACTTTAGTAATTATTTGTTTTATTGTGACACGTTTGACACCTACGCAGATTTTGACGAAGCTAATATAACATAAGTTAAAAAATATGTATGTACATCTCTTAGGAAAAGAAAAGCCAGAAAAACCTTATTTTAGCGGCAAGAACAAAAAAACTGATCGTTTCATAGAACTAAAACTAAAGTATTACCAATTAAAGTATGCATGTATTGAGGGTGGAACAAACTTTAAACTTCTCAGAAAAAGAGAAAAAAATTCAAAATAAAGAATTCATAAACACGGCTTATTTCTTAAGCGTATTCAAGTTTAAAAATTAAATTAAAGATCTCCACTATGGTTCAAGTGTTACGAGCGTTGACCCGTAAGCGACAGATCCCTAGTTCGATTCCGGGAAAGATAAATAACTTAGGTTTTCTTTTTATGTTTTATTCTTGATAATTTTTTATACATTTTTTTAATTTTTATTTTTCAAAATTTAATTTTAAGACAAATAATTTTCCACTTTTTAAGAATTTTAGGGTATTTATAACTGATTGCTGACTTTAATGCTGACAATAACGTCTTGATAAGTTATTTCTTTGCCTTTCCTGTCTAAAAATATATTTTAAAAGTGTTTTATAGTGTTGTAAATTATTGGGTCCATGTGACGAAATAGTTTTGTAATGTGTCTTTTTTAAACATAGGCCCTTTATAAAGTGACAATCCAGCCACGAAACGTTAGGATAAATACAACAGTGGTTTTATTTGCCTGTCCCCATCTACTCTATACTACTCCAATTTGATTTTAAAAACGGTGCTATTAACTAAACTACAATATTAAACAATAAAATCTACAAAAAACTAAACGCTTATGGCACGCAAAATAAATAATTAATAAGGTTAGATTAACTTTAACTATTTTTCGGCGGTTTTTAATAGTTTTTATAAGCAAAACCGCCGGATGGCGGTTTTTTCTTATAATTGATCAAAGTCGCCAGCGGTCGTTAAGCCACTGCCTTTTTATATTACAGCTTGAATCTGAATTCGAGCTGTTCTTAAGTATACAATGGTGTGGAACTTTAATTATGCTTTTAAGCATTAATAGCAGAAAAGATGAAACGTAAAAAAATATGTGTAATCTGCGAAGGTATACCTTGCAACTTTCAAACTGGTGCCTCGTCAGTCTTGACATAAGAAATAGCTGCTTCGTATCAAAAGGCTCCGTTTAAATAGAAATGAGCATTTAGTGTAGGATTTTTTGATGATATTGTATGTCTTTTAAACTTTGTTAATAATGAGTATTAGGAGAGTCGAAATAACATGAGGCATTTAGAGGAAGGAGAAGGGTCTGTGCAAATAACACGTAATTTTTGTTTTGTTAGACACAGGAAAAAGGAAATTTGGGAAAGCCCTTCAGGAAAACTATGTCATCCGCCTATCCAACTAAAGTCTATTTTAATTAGTTAGAAATTGTGCAAAAAATCTCACGTGAGATTTGTAGATGGCAGGGGGGATGAATTAAATCTCACCAGATATGGTTTCGTCACGTGGGTTAACTTTGCCGTCATCAATGTCTTCAGCAAGGTCATCAGGCATTTTGTTTTACTTCTTACGTAATTTATACACGCCCCCTTATTGTTTATTTTATCTAGGAATTTAATTGATGTCAGAACTGTCACGCCACGAATTTAAAATTTGCAATGTGTAAATGGTAATACCTATTATTTTTACTATTACATTTACTATTAAACATTAATTTGTTCCTTAAAGAGAAAAATTGGACTTTAATAGCATTGTATGAAAAAAAAACGGGAAAAAATCAATAATAAAATAAAAACAAAATATCTCATTTAAATTTAAAAATTTTAAATTGATTTTTGCAAAACTAAAAATTTGGCAATATAGCCAATATCAACACTGGTTTCAAATTTTCTGAAATATATGGGCGATTCCAGACTTTTTAGACACATTCTTTGTAAAACCAAGAGAATAAAAAGCTTTTACTTTCTTTTAGGATTATTGGCAAAAATTTTACTATTGTTACCTAATACAATAAAAAAATATCATAAATGATTAATAATATAATGCATAATTAAACCTTTTTAAAAAGATCTAAAACCAAATAATTAATTAAAAATAATTCAATTTTAAAGCAATAAAGTTAATGGCAAAGCCTTGTCAGTTAAAGTTACTGCAGAAATCAGAACAATACCGAAAGTTTAAAATTCTAAAATACTGCAATACCTGAATAAAATATAGGGTCTGATAGATCTGAAGTTTCTCTGATTTAATATTTGACAGTTAATTTTGTGAGCATAGCCCATAATTTTTTTAACAAAAATTAGGATTATATATTTTTCTTCAAAAGGTAATTTTTATTTTAAGCTACACAGGGTGTTCAGTAACTCAACAGACAAATTTTAGGAGGCAATTCTACAATAAAAAATAAGACAAAAAACTTTATACCGGGTGATGCATCGCCGGGCTGGACATAGAAAATCCCATCTAATTTTTAATGGGGTCAATTATTGATTCCCTAATTATTTAAGAGAAAAATTCTATTTAAGTTTATTGAAGAGCATGCAAATCTATGTCCATGGTAGAAACTTTAGATTTTTCGGTTAACCCGTTTGCTAGTTAGATGCTAATATATTTTTAAAAATTGTTACATTATTATCGCCTCATATTTATGAACAACAATAAAAATACCAGTTAGCGTGACATAACGTTGTCATTTTGAAATTTAGTGCTTTATTATATCATAGAGCAAAATTAACCAGTTATACTACTGAAGAAAAAGTATTAATGACTAAATGGTACTATCAAGGAAATAGTTACCAAAAGGTGTCAGACATGTTCGCTGCTCAGTATTCGAATAGACCGATACCCGGAAAATCAACAGTCGATAGGACTATTAAAAAATTTGAGACCAAAGCACAGTGATAAGTAACTGCAGATGTAAAGCTAGGGAGTATCAAAGAGAAGAAAATGTAAGAGATGATAAAGACTTGGAAATTTTATTACACGTGGAAGAAAAAGAAGGGAAGGTGAGTACAAGGAAACATCAGGATATCATGGGAAAAGATCAATCAACAGTGCTTCGGATTTTAAAAAGACATAAATACATTTCATACAAATACGAAAGACATCAAGAGCTAAGGGATGGGGATGAAATACGATGGCAGGAATTTTGTTTTGACATGATGGAAAGGGCAAACATGGACAGGGAATTTTTAAGAAATATTTGTTTTACTGATGAGTGCACATTTACGTTAAACAATAAACCCAATCATCAAAATTACCGATATTGGAGCAAAAAAAAAAACCAACACAGATGTGTCAAAACGGAATATCCGCAGAAAGTAAATGTTTGGGCGGGGATTTTCGGAGAACATAATATTGGACCATTTTTTCCTAATCAAAATTTGAATGCAGAATTTTATTTGGAACTACTCGAAGAACTAATTTTACCCGCTTTAAATGATGTATCCAGGGGCCCTATTCCACTGTTCATAAGCGCCTTTTTGTTTGCGTTTTATTAGTTTTTTCTTTATTTCCTCTAGGCTCTTATGAAAACAAAAAGGTCTTCGTTCGTGCATAGCCACCTTCACAAATTGGCGGACAACACCGCATTAAAATTTAAAATAGGACAGATTTGTCAAAGTCAAGCGTACTTTTCATCTTATGGAAACTCATAAATAGTAAAGTTAGATACCCAAATTTGATTTTATTACTAAAGTTAAAACTCATTTTAAAGAATCCACTGATTTTTGCGATGTAAACTAGGCTATCAGTTAGTACGTAGCTAACCCACAATACACCAAAGGTAGCATTTTCAGGTTAGAAAATGTTATTATTCCCATTTTATCAAAAATATTAAATTCGTTAAAAATGATGTTTTCCACTGTAAACAACGTGTTAAAATTGCTTTGATTTATTACCTAGTAGTAGTTTTCCTTGTATAAATATGAGGCATCAAGGTAGAAAAAAGGTGAGTTTATATATCCTATATTTATACACTGTGTGCAAAAGTCCCGGAACCCCTTAATAATTCGCAAATTCGCTCATTTATCGAAAAGTCTTTTAAATCAAGTTTATAGATATATTTTAGATCTATTTTATAAAAATATGTTTACATGTACAGGGGGCATCACAACGAAGATATAGACACAAGTTACCTTTTTTAAATGGAATGGTGTATATTTTATTGGATTTTTAAATTCTCCACTAAATTTTAACATGACTTTGTGTAACATATGTTATACCTAAACTCACTAGTTTAAAAAATACAAGGGTTTAAAAAATATAATGTAAATATTTATTAACTTTTAAAATATGAAAACACTTATTAATAAAAACAGAATTGACACAAAAATAAGTTGTAAACACTTAACCTATTTAATTAAATGTTGGAAGTGGCCTTAAACGGCTTGACAATGTGCGTACTTTGTAATAAAAAGCATTTGTAACATTTTGTAGCATATTCGGAGTAATGTTTTCACATTCTCTTCTTATTCTTCCTTTTAGTTCATCGATATTGTCTGGTCTTGTCAAATGAACCCTATTTTTTAAATGTCCCCAAAGAAAGTAGTCTAGAGGCGTAAGGTCGGGGCTTCTTGCTGGCCACTCAATTTCGCCCCTTCTGCCGATCCATCGGCTGGGAAAAGTTGTATCTAAAAATCGTCTAACATATAATCTAAAATGAGGGGGCGCCGTCCTGTTGAAACCACATGATTTCAAAGTTATGAAGTGTATTTCTGGTAATATTTGATTTTGTAGAAGTTCAAGATATATTGTTTTTTATAATAACTTTTATATTATTTAAGATATTTTAAATAATTAAAACGGCTTTTATACATTAGAAGACATTTTTGGCAAAGAAGAAAAACACTACCTTTATCGTCCATAAGGGTTTTTTAAGGTAAATATTTAAAAATAAAATTGGGCGGTTTACATCGTTAAATTTGTTATAATAAGTATGCGGCATTTAGTTTTTTTTATCTATATCTTTTTATACTAAAGTACCGTGGGTGTCTTAAGCGAGGTAAGATGGAGTTTGTTGACACGGGATTTAAATACTTGCAGATTTGGGAGGGAAGGAAAAACCTCCACGGGCAGCAGGTTCCACATTCTAGAAACTCTAGGGATAAAAGAACGAACAAAGTGGGAAGTTCGGGGCCTATCCAATTGGACCGTATAGGGATGCATACGCGCGGCACCACGAGTTTCTCTAGTTGAAACCGTGAGTGGAGGAACTATACTGGACAATTCTTCAGAGCAGAAGCCATGGAAGTACCTATAAAAAAGCGATAAATCCACCATAGCCTGACGATAAACAAGAGAGGGAAGCCTTTCTGTAAGTGAAGGATCATTATGAGACGAATAGCTATTCTTTGAATGGAATCAAAAATGCTTAGGGTTGTGGGGGACGCCATGCCCCAGATATAAGAACAATATTCCAAGGGAGGGTCGGATTTGGGACACATACAAAGTGTATAAATTAGAAGGGGAAAAATATTTTTGGCTCGAAAGAGAATTCCAAGCTTTTTGAAGCTGCCGTGACTATAGATACAATGTGTTTATGCCAGTTAAGGTTACTATAAAATGTGAGCTCACAAGATTGAAGGTGTCCTTGCTCTGTAAAACTTGGCCGCTCATAAGTAGAGGATGAGTATTTGGTGACTCTTTTCGCGACAAGGAACATGATTGTGTTTTGGATGCATTAAAATGGACGGGATTTTTGGCGCCCCAATACAATATTAAATTAAGATCCTGTGAAAGAGATATCTGCATCGCTCTGCGTTGTTTTCCAAATCAGGCTTAGTGATGGGCTTAGGAACCTGAAAACTGGAGTAAAGGGTACTATCCTCGGCGAAACTATGAATGAAATTAGTTGTGGACGAGAGAAGGTCGTTGATGTGAAAAAGAAACAATGTTGGTGCCAGAACTGAGCCCTGAGGCACTCCAGCATTTACTTGGTAAAAGGTTGAAGATTGGCCGTCCACAATAACTGATATACGTCGATCAGATAGATAACTAGAGAGTTAAGTAGGGTTGTCCAACGAAGGGTAAACACCCTCGTAATTTCTTTATTTCAAAGATATTGAAAAACGGTTTATACAAAAGTTGTAGGAATTTTAGAGGAGAATATGAGCAGTTTGCCATGAAAACAATTGAACATCTAATAAAAAATTTATACGAAAAAAATATGGTTATCTTCCTTATTTTAAATGGAACACCCGGTATATTATGTGATTTTTGGATTCTCTAGAAAATTCTAAACTTTTTTCATATAGGGTGTTACATGTCTGAAGTTAAAAGTTTCGGAGCAATGGACAATTGAAAATCAGTAAAATGTCTTATAGCTTATTCTATTAAATAGGCTGAAATGCAAAAATGTCAACAATGGGACACGTATTGCCACTTGAGTATTCCTGAATGTTTTTAATCTAAGAATTCTTAATAGAAACAGAAAATGATAGTGAACAAAAAATACTAGTATTATTGTGAAAAAGCGTGGGTTGCTTGATATACAAAAATATGGCACAGAGCACCCCACGATTTTTCACAATAATACTAGTATTTTTGTTCACTATCATTTTCTGTTTCTATTAAGAATTCTTAGATTAAAAACATTCAGGAATACTCAAGTGGCAATACGTGTCCCATTGTTGACATTTTTGCATTTCAGCCTATTTAATAGAATAAGCTATAAGACATTTTACTGATTTTCAATTGTCCATTGCTCGAAACTTTAACTTTAGACATGTAACACCCTATATGAAAAGGTTTAGAATTTTCTAGAAAATCCAAAAATCACATAATATACCGGGTGTTCCATTTAAAATAAGGAAGATAACCATATTTTTCGTATAAATTTTTATTAGATGTTCAATTGTTTTCATGGCAAACTGCTCATATTCTCCTCTAAAATTCCTACAACTTTGTAAAACCGTTTTTCAATATCTTTGAAATAAAGAAATTACGAGGGTGTTTACCCTTCGTTGGACAACCCTGTACAGATTTTAGTTAAAAGACAATAGGACGGAAGTTTATTAAGAAGTGCGGCATGCCAGACCTGGTCAAAAGCTTTGGATATATCAAGAGCAACGATCTGGGACTCACCTAGAAACTCAAGAGACTTATTCCAGCAGTGTGATACGAAGGAAAGAAGGTCTGCTGTAGATCTTTTGTAGCGAAATCCATACTGCCGGTCATGCAAAATTTTGTGTTTTTCTAAATACTTAAGAATTTGTGAATCAATAAATTTTTCCATTACTTTACAAAGCACTGAGAGAATTGAAATTGGTCTATAGTTAAATGGAAGAGATTTAGATTCTTTCTTGGGAATAGGTTGAACACGTGCAGCTTTCCAGCTCTCCGGAAAGATACCTGTGTCGTAAGAACTTTGAATGAGCCGAGTTAAGATTGGTGCAAGTTCTGGAGCATATTTTTTTAAAACAACTGCTGGTATGCCATCCAGCCCAGACGATTTCTTGGTATTAAGAGAAGAAAGGATACGCTAAATGTATTTTACCTTAAAAATAATATCCGACATTTTATGAAGAACTGGGGTAATAGCTGGAATTGGATTGTCGAAGGAGTCTTCGGCTTTAAAAATTGTTTGATTGCAGTAGTAATTTTGAGTGTAGTCTTAGACTAGGATCCTGTAGAAACTTCTTGTGAGCTTTTAAAATTCTGGCTTTATCCCAAGATTTGGAAACCCAGGGTTCACGAGAAGAAAAGCAGATAGAATCCCAGGGGTAAGTGGCGAAGAAGTCCCTCAGGCCATCCCAGTCGGCTAAGTTGTAGTGCCATACGGTGCGTGGTGGCATGGATTTATTTACCTCGGAATGTGCAGGGTAAGATATAGTAACTAAGCCATGATCTGAGCGACCTAGGGGAGCTGTGACAGATGCTTCATAGAGTTAGGGGTTGGTGATAAGAAAGAGATCTAGTGGATTTGAACTATGATTTGGGACTCTGGGAAAGTAGGTGGGTTCCATAAGGTTGATAAGAAAGTTACTGACTGCGAAGATTTCGGCTGCTCTGCTTTGGGGGTCAGTTTTTGAAAAGCCCAGCCAATCCTTATTATGAACATTGAAGTCGCCAAGCACGATTACTTCAGCCGATGAAAACTGAGAAATTATGCTATTGATCTTTGTTGAAAGAAGGTCAAAGAATTCGAAATAGGAATTATTAGATGGGGACCGGTACAAACACCAGATAAATTGAGTTGAAGATCTAAGGGAAAGTTTGAGCCAAAGGATATCGGGCCTACCGGATTCAAAATTGGAAACTCGAGCACAAGCCAGATCGTTGCGGATGTAAGCATATACGCCACCATGTTGGCGAAAAGACGAAATAAGTTCGTAGCCTGGAAACAGAAGATTTAGAACTTATTTGAGTTTCCGTCAGAAATAGTATGTGGGGCTTAGATGACTGAAGGTAATGGTAAACGGAGTTTATATTGGTGTTAAGCCCACATATATTTGCAAAAGAAATTAAACTTCTCGATGAAGGCCTCCCGGATGCATCCCTCGACCGGAGATCCGAATGCAGGGGTATTTTACCTCCGGAACATTTTACTTTCGGGTGTGCCGCCATCATTTGTACATAATTTGGGGGTAAAAAAAGAAGAGAAAAAGAAGGAAGAAGAAAACTGACTCACACACCCAGAACCCGAAACGTTAAGACTTCACGGGTCCTTTAAAGGGCGAGTGGGGTGGTACCTCCTCAGGCGAGGACAGCTCCTCTACCACCTACCAAAAGGTATGTTATGAAAGTAATAATATGTTTCTATTTTAGTTTTGTAACAAAAATATTTAAGAAAAATGGTTAAAAGCCTTCTATTAAATAGGTTAAAAAGAAGTTAAGCTTATATTTTTCTAAAAGTAAGTAAGAATTTTAAGTAATTTTAGAATAAGCATGACTATTTATAAATTAAGAGAGAATTTCATTAATTTAAAAATAAAATTTTAATAAAGCCTAATAATGTGGTTGTATATATAAGGATCGGTAGAATCAAAAAATCATAAATATACATGTAAAGTGTTTCATTTCAAATTCAGTTTTTTTCCAACCAGGGAGTTGCGGGAACTTGTCAACTATGTCTCACCAATTTTTGTTAATATCAATAAAGAAATTTAAAAAAGGAACGCCAAAAGATAAAATTATGGTCACCTGGTTTAATTTAACAGTTTAAAAGTAGTAACTAAAAATTTAAACTTAAAAAATAGATACAGGGTGCCCAATCTCTCGGAAAACACATAAATATAAAGTGACAAGATTTTATAAAATATTTTCCTAAAGTCCCTCTTTACAAAGATATGAGCCCTTAAAAGACGCCACTGAAAATAAGTTTTTCTTGAATAACTTTTATGTCACTTGGTATTATAAAATATTTTTTTAATGTAATAAATACCAGTTAGGACTCCTTAAAATGATATCAATGTTAAACGTGATTCTTAGTTCGGCAGGGGCGGCTAACCCTTACACAATAGCACTAATTATTTTGACACACTGTATAATAAAAAAAATTATAATTTTTTAAAAACTTAAGCTCATAGCTAAAAAAGATACCATGGTTCGATATCGATAAACTGAAACGATTTCGAAAAAAACAACATTTCGTTTAAATAGGGTGGTATTTAATAACTTTGTTTGTCGGTTCGACATAGGCTCTCTCTTATTTTATGCATTCCCCAGCTTTTATTAATGAAGATTAAAGGGTCCTTCACAATTGTGCAACATTATTTTTTAGTTTAAACATAATAATATTTGACTTTTCTCCACAATAAAAAAGTTTATCAGACATTTTCAAATAATTATACCTTTTATATACAATGAAGAACTATTTTGTTCTTGCATAATATAATAAAAAGTTAGATTATTTTAAAAGAAATAAATGAATGAAATATTATACATGTTATTTTTTATTAAATATTTTATCAAATTTTTATTGTGTATTAAATTCTACATCATAATTATATACACAAAATAGGTCAATTATTGCTGTTTTTTGAGGTATCAGCAGTATGCTGATTTGCCCAGTAATGATTAAAAGTAAAAAGAAAAATCATATAAAAATATATAATTATACATTTAGTAATAATTTATAAACCCTATATGAGCTGATTTCGCTCGGGACTACCAGTTGATTTCAAATAATATTTAAACTGCGCTCGCGCTGCTCTCTATCTCAGAAACGACTTAACGTATAAAAAAATATTAAAACAAAAGTTGTAGAAAACCTAATTTTCAACAATATTGATAATAAATACAATTAGCATTAAACCCATTGGAAACGAGATTTTTGCAAAAAAAAACGTGCAAAAATCGTTTTTTTTACATTTGAAGTTGCGGACATGTGAATTTTAAGAATGGTTTTATGATGCCAAAATACAAGGTTATACAAATTTACAGCTGGGTATCTCAACATTCCTAGGTGAACCCACTTATATGACTGGGTTATAGGTATAAAGTCAGACAGACATAAACTACACATTTTAAAAATATTTTGATGTATCTTAAAAACGTGACCATATAAAGATATGTTTTTTAAATGACTTACCCTGTATTTTATACTTTTGTCAAATTCCTTTTAGATTCTTACACTTTTTGTTATGGGTATTATAGGGTTAAATTATCAGGTTTAGGAAATATTGTAGTTTCTTTTGGAAAAAAAAGAAAATTCAGGACATTTTTGAAAATCATTTTTCTAATTTCAAATGTTATTAAAGTTGTCTGGGCAGGTAATTACCCAATGGGGTATATTTGTATATTTTATTAATAAAATAGATTTAAATTATACAGGGTGTCGAGGAAAAAGTGGTAAACTAAGAAAAATTAAAACCTCCAAAACATTCTTATTTTAAATGGAACACTCTGTATTTTCTTTGAACATGAGGCATTTTAATACCTATAAATTACCTTATGGTTGCCCTATAGCTAAGTCAAGTAGGTATTAACTTTTTAATTATTGCGTTGGGCTTTTTATTATTTACACATTTCTTTAAGGTTGCTCTATACCTAAGTCAACTAGTTTCTGCAATATATTTAATTTCTTTTCTTTTTTTATTTTTAGTTTTAAAATTAAATTATGGTATCCGTAGAAATTTTTCTAAACTGATATATGGCTTATTTTATATTATCAATAAAGCACGAAACGCTAGTTCGCACATAATTACTATACAAAATGTAATGCTCCAATTAAACACAACCCAGCAAAAATGCTTTAGAAAAATTCAGAAAACTTTAAAAAAAAAAATAATTTTATAAAACTTAAGAGCAACTCTAAATAATATGACTAGTTTGCTTTGGATAATTTTCACCAACTACCATAATAACACTCAAAACTAATATTTTACTTAGCCTTAGAACACAAAATACTAGGTCTGGTTAAATACATACAGTTAGCCTTACACTGGCTCTTATACTATAATTAGTATAACAGCATACTGTTGATTTCTCAAAAACCAGCAATAATTGACGCATAGTATGTTACACATTTTTGATGTAGAATTTAATAGAGTTAAAATTTATTAAAATATACATAACATTTATTATTTTAAGCTTATTTTTGTATCTTATACAGGGGTGAAGTTATTTCGTGTATAAATAGAGTTGGGACACCCTATATAAGTTAAATTTATTAAGGACATGACTAAATTAAAAATACCAAATAATTTTTTACCACACAACTTCAAGCAATATTTAAAGAAATTGAATATTTTAAACTTTTTGACAATAGTAGGTTACACTACTAACTTTGCCGGTTTCGCTTATTTAAGTTATATTATATCTCTCGGGCTTTACGAAATTCCGAAAAGTTTGCCGCATGAATAACATAAATAATGTCCAATAGAAACTTGCAAAACTTAAACAATATGGTTTATATATTGGGTTATAGTGTAGCAATTACGTGGTTTTTAGCCTCATAATTTGCAAACATACGATAATTTGGAATATTATTTAAGCAATTACTTATTATGGTATTTATTAAGGTAAAATATCGTGGCCAGTGGACCTTTCTAGTAAGCGAGACGAACCAGGTTCGATCCCCTGGGCCGTATAGATTATTTTTGGTGTTTACAAAACTATTATCTATATACCGGGTGTCAACGAATTTATTATACGAGCCATAATTCCTAGATATTTGAATAGTGACAGCGAAAATATTCTTAAAGAAATATACTTTTTATTATATTCTATTTTTATTATTCAGCAGTAGGTCTGTATAAACAAAATGAGAAGACATTTGGGTAAATTTATTATTTTCTAAAGCGTCAATTTATGCTTCCCAAAAAATATATGCAAAACGATCTTTGGTTTTCCACTCAAAATTACATACATGGTTGTAAATAAAATCTATTATTTAGAATTGTGGTTACATTTTCACATTAAATATTACAAACATCTGTACATCTTCTTTAATTTAGTCAGTATTTTTAGGGCTTGTCCTAAAATAGATAAAAATCCAATTTTAGGGGTTAAATTAAAGTACACCGTAAGGTCGCCCAAAAAAAAAGTAAAGAAAAATTATTTGGTTTTTTGTACATTCTTACAATTTCACTGGAGCGTTTTACATTGGCAAAATATCATAGCAACCTCCTGTTTTCTACTGGCAAAATTCCAACCTGCTCCTACCTTGATAAAACCAACATGATGAAATTTCAGCGACTATTTCACTAGAGTGTTTTATACTGGTAAAATATCATAGCAACCTCCTGTTTCCTACTGGCAAAATTCCTACCTGCTCCTACCTTGATAAAACCAACATGATGGAATTTCAGCGACTATTTGACTAGAGTGTTTTACACTGGTAAAATATCATAGCAACTTCCTGTTTTCTACTGGAAGATACTCATACCTGCTCCTACCTAGATAAAACCAACATGATGGTATTTCAGCGACTATTTTACTAGAGTGTTTTACACTGGCAAAATATCATACCAACCTCCTGTTTTCTACTGGCAAAATTCCTACCTGCTCCTACCTTGATAAAACCAACATGATGGAATTTCAGGGACTATTTACTAGAGTGTTTTACACTAGCAAAATATCATAGCAACCTCCTGTTTTCTATTGGAAAAACTTATACCTGCTCCTACCTAGATAAAACCAACATGATGATATTTCGGCGACTATTTCACTAGAGTGTTTTATACTGGCAAAATATCATAGCGACCTCCTATTTTTTACTGGCAAAACTCCTACCTGCTCCTACCTTGATAAAACCAACATGATAGAATTTCAGCGACTATTTTCCTAAAGTGTTTAACACTGGCAAACCTTCTACCTGCTCCTACCTTGATAAAAACAACATGATGGTATTTCAGTGACTATTTCACCAGAGTGTTTTATACTGGCAACCTTCTGTTTTCTACTGGCAAAACTCCAACCTGCTTTTACCTTGATAAAACCAATTGTAAGAAAACCAACATGATGGTATTTTACCGATTATTTTCCTCAATATAATATAAACCAATTAGAAACCACTATTTTTCGAATAAATTTTGTTTACATAAATATTTAAACCACATTTGCTGTTTAACCGCTAATAAATTTCTGTCATACAAACTCTTTGACATATAATGTCACCATGACACTATAACCAAACAAACATATTTGACATTTAATGTCAAAGAGTTTTTAAAACATCCTAAAAAAAAGATAAAAATTTTAAAATTTAAAAACTAAATAATAGTTAATTTTTAATTTTTATTATTTTTATTCAATTAATCTTGACAACGGTGGCAGACTTGCCACCGAAACGTCGGTTTTTTAGTTATCTTTTTACTTGTATTATTTTTTTTGTTTTTTGGTACTTTTGATTTACTTACTTACCCAATAAATTACCATCCATTATCCAAACTAGTTCTCAAAATTGAAAGAAAATGGCATACTTTATTATTAGTAAAATTTTGTGTTATTGGCTTTAATGTAAAATTTTTAGAAAATAATCTAGCCGTATACCATTCGACTTACAAATTTAAATTGATTAAACTACCCAAATATATTTTGTAAGATTGACTTGGCAAAAGTTTCATGGACAATAATTAAAAAAACATTTGACCTCTGCGCGGTCTCGTACATTCAATTATTTTTCAAGAAAAATCTTACTTAAAATATTGTTAGGTAGTTTAGTCAATTTATAGGTTTTGTGATATAACATATGGTAATTTCCCTCAATAGAAAATTGACCAATCAGAAACCACCATTTTTCGTATTAATTTTGTTTAGTTAAGTGATTAAACCACATGTGCTGTTTAACAGAGAATAAATTTCTGTCATCCAAACTACTTGCCAAAATGGAGAAAAACATGTAAAACTTTATTATCAGAAAAATTCTCTGTTGTTGGCTTTAATGTAAGTTTTTCAGGAAATAATTTAGCTGTATACCACAAATTTAAATCGGTTAAACTACCTAAATATTTTTGTAAGATTGGTTTGGCAAATAGTTTCATGGACAATAATTTAAAAAAACCCTTGATTGCTTCGCGGTCTCGAGTTTTTGATTTTAAAATAAAAACCCTCAACCGCTGTACGGTCTTGTGTTTTTATTTAATTATTGTACATTCACCTATTTTTCAAGAAAATCTTACTCAAAATATTGTTGGATGGTTTAATCGATTAAATTAATAGGTCTTGTTATATTAATATATGTATATTTTACTAGAGTGTTTTATACTGGCACAATGTCATAGTAACCTTCTGTTTTTTACTGATCAAACTCCTACTTGCTCCTACCATGACAAAACCAATATGATGGTATTGCAGCGATAAAGCTTAGTAAGGTTAAAGTTATAAAGGTAAAAACTAGGTTGGGTAGATAGGACTCTGTAATACTTTTAATAAAACCTTAGACAAGCGCCATCTGGTAACGGCGGGAATAAGTATCGTGCAAGTATGTTCAGAAATTAATGGTGCGTTCAGTCATTTTTCCTTGGTATCGTAGCATACGTTCTCGTATACAGAGTTGACTTTAAGTAAGAACCCCTGTCAACTTTTGATAAAAAGTTCATGAAATTTCAGGTAGTTATACAGCAGGGACCTTAAGTTTTCTCTAATATCAGATAAAAATGCCAAAAGTATAATTAAAGCTGTAGATATTTATTTTTATTTGCAGTTTTTTAATAAAAAGAAAATATATTGGGCCATTTTTGTAGTAGGTAAGTCAATACTAAATATTTACTTGTTTATTTGACTATCGGTTAAAAAACAAATAGTCGATTTAAATGTTAAACTTACCAAGCAACATTTCAAGGTGCAGAAAGTTTTATGATCTTAACGATTTTATACAAAATATGCGATGAAAAAAAACCCATGTGTTTTTTGTTTAATATGTCAATGAAGCTTTATTGAATTTATAACTTATATGTATTATCATTATTTTTTAACCGATATGTTACTGACTTTTACTTTTAAACCAACAAAGTATTAAACAATATTTATCCCCAATGCCTTTGGTAACGGCGGGAATAAACATCGTGCAAGTATGTTCAGAAATTAATGGTGCGTTCAGTCATTTTTCCTTGGTATCGTAGCATACGTTCTCGTATACAGAGTGGACTTTAAGTAAGAACCCCTGTCAACTTTTGATAAATAGTTCATGAAATTTCAGGTAGTTATACAGTAGGGACCTTAAGTTGTCAATGCCTTTTTGTGTGGGTAATATGAATTATAGTCAATTTGCTTAACAATTTAGGTCCATACTTCATAATAACTTGAGAAGTTTATTGAAATAATATATATTTTTTAACGTAAATTGAAAAGGTGTGTCAATTACAGTGTTCGTTACACGAATTACACTATATCTTACAAATTAAACTTTAAATTAGATTTAAACATATTTTTTACTACATTTTTATTTTTAAAATATTAGAATTTAATGATTTAAACTTGAAAAGAAATTATACCGTTCATATTGCATCTCATAACCATTGAGAAGCTCCAACTCAAAACGCATTTTTTCATAGAACATAATTTTTAGAGTGTCCCACAATTATGTTAAAAATTGTAAGATACTAATAAAATTGTGCCTTACGATAAATTGCGTTAACATGTAGTTAAAAGTTGTTTTCAATTTGGAAAAAAGATAGAGAGTTGTTTTTAAAATATAAAAATTAGGTTTTTTCATATCTTGCTGTATGTAGCCGCTGCAAAAGATCAATATTATTAATTAAAATTTTGGACTTTCCCTATTTTCTAATGTATTTGTTTTACAGTTGTTTTTTTTCTTAATTATACAGCGTGTTTACTTAAGTTTGCATATGGAAAATTTATTTATTATTAATTTTACGAAAGAAAATTATTCTTTAAAAAGTTCTGCATGGCCTAAAACCTAAAATGCAATTTTTAGATATTAATTTTGTGCAGTGGTATACGAGGTATGTCAAAAAATGTGTTTTTTTTTAAGAGGTGATAACTTCTATTTTTTAATATATCGAAAGTTTTTATAAAGAAAAGATGTTTAGAATTAAAAATAACATTCAAGTATGCAAACTTGTTTATTTTCAAGAAATAAAAATCCTAATTTAATATGCGTTTCCTGTGAAAATGTAAGTTTATACATTAGTACATAATTATTTCGAAATGTAATATGTAACAAAAAATATGTAAAAATTTTTTATTTATAACCCAATTTGCATATTTTAATGGTACTTTTAATCCCAAACATTTTTTCTTTATAAAAACTTTCGATATTATCAAAAATAAAGGTACTTTCCTCTTGAGCAAAACTCATATTTTTTGACTTTGCAAACCACTGCAAATAACTAATATCAGATAATTACATTTTAGGTTTTAGACTATGCAGAACTTTTTATAAAGAATACCTTTTTTTTGTAAAATTAATAAAAAACACGTTTCCGTCCTTACTATCCTAAAAATCCTTTGTTTCCTTTAATAGGCTTCTCAAGTAATTATGCATCTACCACAAATTTTAGATTTGTCAATCAAGTTATCAGGGGTTTCTCACTTTTTATGTCCACACTGTATTTATAGTATCTACAGATTACTCATAAATCATATTCTTTACAATTTTTTTTAATTAACAATTTAAAACATCTCCTATGTTTTATGAGTTCCTTGTAAGTGCATTTTTATCTGGAATATTTTGTATACATATACATGTTAAATCAGTAATGAATAGGTCATAAAATTCCTATATATATATTTTTTAATAATAGTGCGAGACAAAAATGAAAGACAATATTTATTTCTTGATTTGGCATTTATTTAATGATATTTTTTAATTCAATCATCAAATAATTTATTTACAATGACCCTCCTTAAATTTTAAGATGTTGCACAAAGAAAATAAATACGTGTGGCTCTTAAGTAAGAAAAATAAATAAAATAAATTACACAAGTATAACATAAAATTAAAGAATTACAATAAATGATTTAAATGTCTACCTGCTGTTCAGACATTAATTAAGTCGTTGATTTAATGACACCATATACATCTTGCTGAAAAAATTAAATTGTAATTAATGTTACCCTTATCGTACGACTTAGCTTCAATACCGTTAAATTTATTATTAAATTAAATTATTTCATCCCTCCAAGAGAAAAGTGACATATTCCAAAAAATGCAAGAGGTAAGTTATTTTAAAAAAATTAAATTGATGTTGACGGAGAATACTTTGGAAATCTTACATAATTTAAAAACCCCAAATCGTTTACTAATGCTAATTATTTTTCAGGTTTTTACTTAAGGGAAACTTTGACTACTTAGGATCAAATTTAAGGATATCTTTTATATGGACTATAAAAACAAAGGTAATTTTCTAGAAAATGGAGCAACTCCGATTTTGACGAAATTTGGTATACGAGGGTTTTTGGGGCGCTGATCACGAATCTGAAAGAATTATTTGGCGGAAACGTTTCGTTCTCGAGATATCCATCATCAAAGTTCAAATTTGAACTAAGCTTATTTTCACTATATTTCCCCTTCTTTTGCACACAATTCTTGATTTAAGCTAAAGTGTCACACAATATTTGATTTTCACCTTTTAAAACCCCGTTTTTCTACGTTTTTTACATTATTTTTGCATTAAACTGCATAGCTATACTTTGAATCATTTTAATCCCAGTTTGCCATGAAGCCCTATGTGTATGTATGGTTGCCGGATTATCAAAGAAAAGCCACGCAATTTAATTCAAAAATAATGTAAAAACGTAGAAAAACGGGGTTTTAAAAGGTGTAAATCAAATATTGTGTGACACTTTAGCTTTAAATCAAGAATTGTGTGCAAAAAGAAGGGGGAATATAGTGAAAATAAGGTTAGTTCAAATATCAACTTTGATGATGGATATCTCGAGAACGAAACGTTTCCGCCAAATAATTCTTTCAGATTCGTGATCAGCGCCCCAAAAACCCCGTATACCAAATTTCGTCAAAATCGGAGTTGCTCCCATTTTGTAGAAAATTACCAAAACAAAAGTGGCTTTCTTGTTACTATTACTATTTTTGTTTACATTAGACCAACTGATTAACATGTAAAAATTAAAAGATCACTTTAAAATAACGCCATTTTGTTACATAAATTAAAAAGTTATATTTGATAAGCGGGTTTTACACCTGACAAGTTATTGATCAAAAACTTGTTCAATTACTTTGTCAAATATTTGATAAAGAAATTGAAAATTTTGATGTTTTTGCTCTTTTCAAATTATTGTCAAATTTATTTTTAATTTCATCAAATGGTTTTCTAACGTTATGTTAACTATTAACTAATTACTAAAAGGCCCCTAAAAATATTGATGACAAGTTTTAATTTCTTTAAGTACTTGAGCAAGTTACTTGATAAATAAGTTGAGAAAATTTTTAACCGTCAAGTCACTTGAACAAGCACTTGTTCAATTAATTGATCAATTACTTGTCAGGTGTAAAACCCGCTATAGTTTCGTTTTTAGTTCCTTTGCTCTCCCCTTTGTTTCTTTTTCTCATTAGTTTTATCATTATTCAAACTAAGCCTTTTAGTTTAAATTATTTATCCAATCTTTTGATAAATACGTCTCATGATTCAATGTTTTTATCGTACTTTTCAAAATTTATGTTGACATCTTTTGAACAGTTTTCCCTTGATTTTATGGTATCTGTCAGAGCAGTAGTCAGTTTCTTTAATTCTTTGGGGTCCATTTCTATCTAAATAATCCTCGTCGCCAGTTTTATATTATAATATAATATGCAAAAGTTGACTTTTAAATATTCTTCATTCTGACATAAAAACTAACTGACTTT